>CM051244.1:28939656-29232163 GCA_027917425.1 Gastrophryne carolinensis | reverse complement strand
AAAGTGTCTTTATCAGGCTAATTTCAAATATGATAAGAGCAAATGCTTATATGGTCTTAAACAGAGGCTGCTTTAGTCACAGAATGGGATGCCCTGGGCAGGAATGGACCTGGCAGGGTCCAGTAGTGCTTTGCCCAGCAAAAGTGTCTTTATCAGGCCTAATTGCAAATATGATAAGAGCAAATGCTTATATGGTCTTAAACAGAGGCTGCTTTAGTCACAGAATGGGATGCCCTGGGCAGGAATGGACCTGGCAGGGTACAGTAGTGCTTTGCCCAGCAAAAGTGTCTTTATCAGGCCTAATTTCAAATATGATAAGAGCAAATGCTTATATGGTCTTAAACAGAGGCTGCTTTAGTCACAGAATGGGATGCCCCAACAGGAATCGACCTGGCAGGGTCCAGTAGTGCTTTGCCCAGCAAAAGTGTCTTTATCAGGCCTAATTTCAAATATGATAAGAGCAAATGCTTATATGGTCTTAAACAGAGGCTGCTTTAGTCACAGAATGGGATGCCCTGGGCAGGAATGGACCTGGCAGGGTACAGTAGTGCTTTGCCCAGCAAAAGTGTCTTTATCAGGCCTAATTTCAAATATGATAAGAGCAAATGCTTATATGGTCTTAAACAGAGGCTGCTTTAGTCACAGAATGGGATGCCCCAACAGGAATCGACCTGGCAGGGTCCAGTAGTGCTTTGCCCAGCAAAAGTGTCTTTATCAGGCCTAATTTCAAATATGATAAGAGCAAATGCTTATATGGTCTTAAACAGAGGCTGCTTTAGTCACAGAATGGGATGCCCTGGGCAGGAATGGACCTGGCAGGGTACAGTAGTGCTTTGCCCAGCAAAAGTGTCTTTATCAGGCCTAATTTCAAATATGATAAGAGCAAATGCTTATATGGTCTTAAACAGAGGCTGCTTTAGTCACAGAATGGGATGCCCCAACAGGAATCGACCTGGCAGGGTCCAGTAGTGCTTTGCCCAGCAAAAGTGTCTTTATCAGGCCTAATTTCAAATATGATAAGAGCAAATGCTTATATGGTCTTAAACAGAGGCTGCTTTAGTCACAGAATGGGATGCCCTGGGCAGGAATGGACCTGGCAGGGTACAGTAGTGCTTTGCCCAGCAAAAGTGTCTTTATCAGGCTAATTTCAAATATGATAAGAGCAAATGCTTATATGGTCTTAAACAGAGGCTGCTGTAGTCACAGAATGGGATGCCCTGGGCAGGAATGGACCTGGCAGGGTACAGTAGTGCTTTGCCCAGCAAAAGTGTCTTTATCAGGCCTAATTTCAAATATGATAAGAGCAAATGCTTATATGGTCTTAAACAGAGGCTGCTTTAGTCACAGAATGGGATGCCCCAACAGGAATCGACCTGGCAGGGTCCAGTAGTGCTTTGCCCAGCAAAAGTGTCTTTATCAGGCCTAATTTCAAATATGATAAGAGCAAATGCTTATATGGTCTTAAACAGAGGCTGCTTTAGTCACAGAATGGGATGCCCTGGGCAGGAATGGACCTGGCAGGGTACAGTAGTGCTTTGCCCAGCAAAAGTGTCTTTATCAGGCTAATTTCAAATATGATAAGAGCAAATGCTTATATGGTCTTAAACAGAGGCTGCTTTAGTCACAGAATGGGATGCCCTGGGCAGGAATGGACCTGGCAGGGTACAGTAGTGCTTTGCCCAGCAAAAGTGTCTTTATCAGGCTAATTTCAAATATGATAAGAGCAAATGCTTATATGGTCTTAAACAGAGGCTGCTTTAGTCACAGAATGGGATGCCCTGGCAGGAATGGACCTGGCAGGGTCCAGTTGTGCTTTGCCCAGCAAAAGTGTCTTTATCAGGCTAATTTCAAATATGATAAGAGCAAATGCTTATATGGTCTTAAACAGAGGCTGCTTTAGTCACAGAATGGGATGCCCTGGGCAGGAATGGACCTGGCAGGGTCCAGTAGTGCTTTGCCCAGCAAAAGTGTCTTTATCAGGCCTAATTGCAAATATGATAAGAGCAAATGCTTATATGGTCTTAAACAGAGGCTGCTTTAGTTACAGAATGGGATGCCCTGGGCAGGAATGGACCTGGCAGGGTACAGTAGTGCTTTGCCCAGCAAAAGTGTCTTTATCAGGCCTAATTTCAAATATGATAAGAGCAAATGCTTATATGGTCTTAAACAGAGGCTGCTTTAGTCACAGAATGGGATGCCCTGGGCAGGAATGGACCTGGCAGGGTACAGTAGTGCTTTGCCCAGCAAAAGTGTCTTTATCAGGCCTAATTTCAAATATAATAAGAGCAAATGCTTATATGGTCTTAAACAGAGGCTGCTTTAGTCACAGAATGGGATGCCCCAACAGGAATCGACCTGGCAGGGTCCAGTAGTGCTTTGCCCAGCAAAAGTGTCTTTATCAGGCCTAATTTCAAATATGATAAGAGCAAATGCTTATATGGTCTTAAACAGAGGCTGCTTTAGTCACAGAATGGGATGCCCTGGGCAGGAATGGACCTGGCAGGGTACAGTAGTGCTTTGCCCAGCAAAAGTGTCTTTATCAGGCCTAATTTCAAATATGATAAGAGCAAATGCTTATATGGTCTTAAACAGAGGCTGCTTTAGTCACAGAATGGGATGCCCCAACAGGAATCGACCTGGCAGGGTCCAGTAGTGCTTTGCCCAGCAAAAGTGTCTTTATCAGGCCTAATTTCAAATATGATAAGAGCAAATGCTTATATGGTCTTAAACAGAGGCTGCTTTAGTCACAGAATGGGATGCCCCAACAGGAATCGACCTGGCAGGGTCCAGTAGTGCTTTGCCCAGCAAAAGTGTCTTTATCAGGCCTAATTTCAAATATGATAAGAGCAAATGCTTATATGGTCTTAAACAGAGGCTGCTTTAGTCACAGAATGGGATGCCCTGGGCAGGAATGGACCTGGCAGGGTACAGTAGTGCTTTGCCCAGCAAAAGTGTCTTTATCAGGCCTAATTTCAAATATGATAAGAGCAAATGCTTATATGGTCTTAAACAGAGGCTGCTTTAGTCACAGAATGGGATGCCCTGGGCAGGAATGGACCTGGCAGGGTACAGTAGTGCTTTGCCCAGCAAAAGTGTCTTTATCAGGCTAATTTCAAATATGATAAGAGCAAATGCTTATATGGTCTTAAACAGAGGCTGCTGTAGTCACAGAATGGGATGCCCTGGGCAGGAATGGACCTGGCAGGGTACAGTAGTGCTTTGCCCAGCAAAAGTGTCTTTATCAGGCCTAATTTCAAATATGATAAGAGCAAATGCTTATATGGTCTTAAACAGAGGCTGCTTTAGTCACAGAATGGGATGCCCCAACAGGAATCGACCTGGCAGGGTCCAGTAGTGCTTTGCCCAGCAAAAGTGTCTTTATCAGGCCTAATTTCAAATATGATAAGAGCAAATGCTTATATGGTCTTAAACAGAGGCTGCTTTAGTCACAGAATGGGATGCCCTGGGCAGGAATGGACCTGGCAGGGTACAGTAGTGCTTTGCCCAGCAAAAGTGTCTTTATCAGGCTAATTTCAAATATGATAAGAGCAAATGCTTATATGGTCTTAAACAGAGGCTGCTTTAGTCACAGAATGGGATGCCCTGGGCAGGAATGGACCTGGCAGGGTACAGTAGTGCTTTGCCCAGCAAAAGTGTCTTTATCAGGCTAATTTCAAATATGATAAGAGCAAATGCTTATATGGTCTTAAACAGAGGCTGCTTTAGTCACAGAATGGGATGCCCTGGCAGGAATGGACCTGGCAGGGTCCAGTTGTGCTTTGCCCAGCAAAAGTGTCTTTATCAGGCTAATTTCAAATATGATAAGAGCAAATGCTTATATGGTCTTAAACAGAGGCTGCTTTAGTCACAGAATGGGATGCCCCAACAGGAATCGACCTGGCAGGGTCCAGTAGTGCTTTGCCCAGCAAAAGTGTCTTTATCAGGCCTAATTTCAAATATGATAAGAGCAAATGCTTATATGGTCTTAAACAGAGGCTGCTTTAGTCACAGAATGGGATGCCCTGGGCAGGAATGGACCTGGCAGGGTACAGTAGTGCTTTGCCCAGCAAAAGTGTCTTTATCAGGCCTAATTTCAAATATGATAAGAGCAAATGCTTATATGGTCTTAAACAGAGGCTGCTTTAGTCACAGAATGGGATGCCCCAACAGGAATCGACCTGGCAGGGTCCAGTAGTGCTTTGCCCAGCAAAAGTGTCTTTATCAGGCCTAATTTCAAATATGATAAGAGCAAATGCTTATATGGTCTTAAACAGAGGCTGCTTTAGTCACAGAATGGGATGCCCTGGGCAGGAATGGACCTGGCAGGGTACAGTAGTGCTTTGCCCAGCAAAAGTGTCTTTATCAGGCTAATTTCAAATATGATAAGAGCAAATGCTTATATGGTCTTAAACAGAGGCTGCTGTAGTCACAGAATGGGATGCCCTGGGCAGGAATGGACCTGGCAGGGTACAGTAGTGCTTTGCCCAGCAAAAGTGTCTTTATCAGGCCTAATTTCAAATATGATAAGAGCAAATGCTTATATGGTCTTAAACAGAGGCTGCTTTAGTCACAGAATGGGATGCCCCAACAGGAATCGACCTGGCAGGGTCCAGTAGTGCTTTGCCCAGCAAAAGTGTCTTTATCAGGCCTAATTTCAAATATGATAAGAGCAAATGCTTATATGGTCTTAAACAGAGGCTGCTTTAGTCACAGAATGGGATGCCCTGGGCAGGAATGGACCTGGCAGGGTACAGTAGTGCTTTGCCCAGCAAAAGTGTCTTTATCAGGCTAATTTCAAATATGATAAGAGCAAATGCTTATATGGTCTTAAACAGAGGCTGCTTTAGTCACAGAATGGGATGCCCTGGGCAGGAATGGACCTGGCAGGGTCCAGTAGTGCTTTGCCCAGCAAAAGTGTCTTTATCAGGCCTAATTTCAAATATGATAAGAGCAAATGCTTATATGGTCTTAAACAGAGGCTGCTTTAGTCACAGAATGGGATGCCCTGGGCAGGAATGGACCTGGCAGGGTACAGTAGTGCTTTGCCCAGCAAAAGTGTCTTTATCAGGCTAATTTCAAATATGATAAGAGCAAATGCTTATATGGTCTTAAACAGAGGCTGCTTTAGTCACAGAATGGGATGCCCTGGGCAGGAATGGACCTGGCAGGGTACAGTAGTGCTTTGCCCAGCAAAAGTGTCTTTATCAGGCTAATTTCAAATATGATAAGAGCAAATGCTTATATGGTCTTAAACAGAGGCTGCTTTAGTCACAGAATGGGATGCCCTGGGCAGGAATGGACCTGGCAGGGTCCAGTAGTGCTTTGCCCAGCAAAAGTGTCTTTATCAGGCTAATTTCAAATATGATAAGAGCAAATGCTTATATGGTCTTAAACAGAGGCTGCTTTAGTCACAGAATGGGATGCCCTGGGCAGGAATGGACCTGGCAGGGTCCAGTAGTGCTTTGCCCAGCAAAAGTGTCTTTATCAGGCCTAATTGCAAATATGATAAGAGCAAATGCTTATATGGTCTTAAACAGAGGCTGCTTTAGTCACAGAATGGGATGCCCTGGGCAGGAATGGACCTGGCAGGGTACAGTAGTGCTTTGCCCAGCAAAAGTGTCTTTATCAGGCCTAATTTCAAATATGATAAGAGCAAATGCTTATATGGTCTTAAACAGAGGCTGCTTTAGTCACAGAATGGGATGCCCCAACAGGAATCGACCTGGCAGGGTCCAGTAGTGCTTTGCCCAGCAAAAGTGTCTTTATCAGGCCTAATTTCAAATATGATAAGAGCAAATGCTTATATGGTCTTAAACAGAGGCTGCTTTAGTCACAGAATGGGATGCCCTGGGCAGGAATGGACCTGGCAGGGTACAGTAGTGCTTTGCCCAGCAAAAGTGTCTTTATCAGGCCTAATTTCAAATATGATAAGAGCAAATGCTTATATGGTCTTAAACAGAGGCTGCTTTAGTCACAGAATGGGATGCCCCAACAGGAATCGACCTGGCAGGGTCCAGTAGTGCTTTGCCCAGCAAAAGTGTCTTTATCAGGCCTAATTTCAAATATGATAAGAGCAAATGCTTATATGGTCTTAAACAGAGGCTGCTTTAGTCACAGAATGGGATGCCCTGGGCAGGAATGGACCTGGCAGGGTACAGTAGTGCTTTGCCCAGCAAAAGTGTCTTTATCAGGCCTAATTTCAAATATGATAAGAGCAAATGCTTATATGGTCTTAAACAGAGGCTGCTTTAGTCACAGAATGGGATGCCCCAACAGGAATCGACCTGGCAGGGTCCAGTAGTGCTTTGCCCAGCAAAAGTGTCTTTATCAGGCCTAATTTCAAATATGATAAGAGCAAATGCTTATATGGTCTTAAACAGAGGCTGCTTTAGTCACAGAATGGGATGCCCTGGGCAGGAATGGACCTGGCAGGGTACAGTAGTGCTTTGCCCAGCAAAAGTGTCTTTATCAGGCCTAATTTCAAATATGATAAGAGCAAATGCTTATATGGTCTTAAACAGAGGCTGCTTTAGTCACAGAATGGGATGCCCCAACAGGAATCGACCTGGCAGGGTCCAGTAGTGCTTTGCCCAGCAAAAGTGTCTTTATCAGGCCTAATTTCAAATATGATAAGAGCAAATGCTTATATGGTCTTAAACAGAGGCTGCTTTAGTCACAGAATGGGATGCCCCAACAGGAATCGACCTGGCAGGGTCCAGTAGTGCTTTGCCCAGCAAAAGTGTCTTTATCAGGCCTAATTTCAAATATGATAAGAGCAAATGCTTATATGGTCTTAAACAGAGGCTGCTTTAGTCACAGAATGGGATGCCCTGGGCAGGAATGGACCTGGCAGGGTACAGTAGTGCTTTGCCCAGCAAAAGTGTCTTTATCAGGCCTAATTTCAAATATGATAAGAGCAAATGCTTATATGGTCTTAAACAGAGGCTGCTTTAGTCACAGAATGGGATGCCCTGGGCAGGAATGGACCTGGCAGGGTACAGTAGTGCTTTGCCCAGCAAAAGTGTCTTTATCAGGCTAATTTCAAATATGATAAGAGCAAATGCTTATATGGTCTTAAACAGAGGCTGCTGTAGTCACAGAATGGGATGCCCTGGGCAGGAATGGACCTGGCAGGGTACAGTAGTGCTTTGCCTAGCAAAAGTGTCTTTATCAGGCCTAATTTCAAATATGATAAGAGCAAATGCTTATATGGTCTTAAACAGAGGCTGCTTTAGTCACAGAATGGGATGCCCCAACAGGAATCGACCTGGCAGGGTCCAGTAGTGCTTTGCCCAGCAAAAGTGTCTTTATCAGGCCTAATTTCAAATATGATAAGAGCAAATGCTTATATGGTCTTAAACAGAGGCTGCTTTAGTCACAGAATGGGATGCCCTGGGCAGGAATGGACCTGGCAGGGTACAGTAGTGCTTTGCCCAGCAAAAGTGTCTTTATCAGGCTAATTTCAAATATGATAAGAGCAAATGCTTATATGGTCTTAAACAGAGGCTGCTTTAGTCACAGAATGGGATGCCCTGGGCAGGAATGGACCTGGCAGGGTACAGTAGTGCTTTGCCCAGCAAAAGTGTCTTTATCAGGCTAATTTCAAATATGATAAGAGCAAATGCTTATATGGTCTTAAACAGAGGCTGCTTTAGTCACAGAATGGGATGCCCTGGCAGGAATGGACCTGGCAGGGTCCAGTTGTGCTTTGCCCAGCAAAAGTGTCTTTATCAGGCTAATTTCAAATATGATAAGAGCAAATGCTTATATGGTCTTAAACAGAGGCTGCTTTAGTCACAGAATGGGATGCCCCAACAGGAATCGACCTGGCAGGGTCCAGTAGTGCTTTGCCCAGCAAAAGTGTCTTTATCAGGCCTAATTTCAAATATGATAAGAGCAAATGCTTATATGGTCTTAAACAGAGGCTGCTTTAGTCACAGAATGGGATGCCCTGGGCAGGAATGGACCTGGCAGGGTACAGTAGTGCTTTGCCCAGCAAAAGTGTCTTTATCAGGCCTAATTTCAAATATGATAAGAGCAAATGCTTATATGGTCTTAAACAGAGGCTGCTTTAGTCACAGAATGGGATGCCCCAACAGGAATCGACCTGGCAGGGTCCAGTAGTGCTTTGCCCAGCAAAAGTGTCTTTATCAGGCCTAATTTCAAATATGATAAGAGCAAATGCTTATATGGTCTTAAACAGAGGCTGCTTTAGTCACAGAATGGGATGCCCTGGGCAGGAATGGACCTGGCAGGGTACAGTAGTGCTTTGCCCAGCAAAAGTGTCTTTATCAGGCTAATTTCAAATATGATAAGAGCAAATGCTTATATGGTCTTAAACAGAGGCTGCTGTAGTCACAGAATGGGATGCCCTGGGCAGGAATGGACCTGGCAGGGTACAGTAGTGCTTTGCCCAGCAAAAGTGTCTTTATCAGGCCTAATTTCAAATATGATAAGAGCAAATGCTTATATGGTCTTAAACAGAGGCTGCTTTAGTCACAGAATGGGATGCCCCAACAGGAATCGACCTGGCAGGGTCCAGTAGTGCTTTGCCCAGCAAAAGTGTCTTTATCAGGCCTAATTTCAAATATGATAAGAGCAAATGCTTATATGGTCTTAAACAGAGGCTGCTTTAGTCACAGAATGGGATGCCCTGGGCAGGAATGGACCTGGCAGGGTACAGTAGTGCTTTGCCCAGCAAAAGTGTCTTTATCAGGCTAATTTCAAATATGATAAGAGCAAATGCTTATATGGTCTTAAACAGAGGCTGCTTTAGTCACAGAATGGGATGCCCTGGGCAGGAATGGACCTGGCAGGGTCCAGTAGTGCTTTGCCCAGCAAAAGTGTCTTTATCAGGCCTAATTTCAAATATGATAAGAGCAAATGCTTATATGGTCTTAAACAGAGGCTGCTTTAGTCACAGAATGGGATGCCCTGGGCAGGAATGGACCTGGCAGGGTACAGTAGTGCTTTGCCCAGCAAAAGTGTCTTTATCAGGCTAATTTCAAATATGATAAGAGCAAATGCTTATATGGTCTTAAACAGAGGCTGCTTTAGTCACAGAATGGGATGCCCTGGGCAGGAATGGACCTGGCAGGGTACAGTAGTGCTTTGCCCAGCAAAAGTGTCTTTATCAGGCTAATTTCAAATATGATAAGAGCAAATGCTTATATGGTCTTAAACAGAGGCTGCTTTAGTCACAGAATGGGATGCCCTGGGCAGGAATGGACCTGGCAGGGTCCAGTAGTGCTTTGCCCAGCAAAAGTGTCTTTATCAGGCTAATTTCAAATATGATAAGAGCAAATGCTTATATGGTCTTAAACAGAGGCTGCTTTAGTCACAGAATGGGATGCCCTGGGCAGGAATGGACCTGGCAGGGTCCAGTAGTGCTTTGCCCAGCAAAAGTGTCTTTATCAGGCCTAATTGCAAATATGATAAGAGCAAATGCTTATATGGTCTTAAACAGAGGCTGCTTTAGTCACAGAATGGGATGCCCTGGGCAGGAATGGACCTGGCAGGGTACAGTAGTGCTTTGCCCAGCAAAAGTGTCTTTATCAGGCCTAATTTCAAATATGATAAGAGCAAATGCTTATATGGTCTTAAACAGAGGCTGCTTTAGTCACAGAATGGGATGCCCCAACAGGAATCGACCTGGCAGGGTCCAGTAGTGCTTTGCCCAGCAAAAGTGTCTTTATCAGGCCTAATTTCAAATATGATAAGAGCAAATGCTTATATGGTCTTAAACAGAGGCTGCTTTAGTCACAGAATGGGATGCCCTGGGCAGGAATGGACCTGGCAGGGTACAGTAGTGCTTTGCCCAGCAAAAGTGTCTTTATCAGGCTAATTTCAAATATGATAAGAGCAAATGCTTATATGGTCTTAAACAGAGGCTGCTGTAGTCACAGAATGGGATGCCCTGGGCAGGAATGGACCTGGCAGGGTACAGTAGTGCTTTGCCCAGCAAAAGTGTCTTTATCAGGCCTAATTTCAAATATGATAAGAGCAAATGCTTATATGGTCTTAAACAGAGGCTGCTTTAGTCACAGAATGGGATGCCCCAACAGGAATCGACCTGGCAGGGTCCAGTAGTGCTTTGCCCAGCAAAAGTGTCTTTATCAGGCCTAATTTCAAATATGATAAGAGCAAATGCTTATATGGTCTTAAACAGAGGCTGCTTTAGTCACAGAATGGGATGCCCTGGGCAGGAATGGACCTGGCAGGGTACAGTAGTGCTTTGCCCAGCAAAAGTGTCTTTATCAGGCTAATTTCAAATATGATAAGAGCAAATGCTTATATGGTCTTAAACAGAGGCTGCTTTAGTCACAGAATGGGATGCCCTGGGCAGGAATGGACCTGGCAGGGTACAGTAGTGCTTTGCCCAGCAAAAGTGTCTTTATCAGGCTAATTTCAAATATGATAAGAGCAAATGCTTATATGGTCTTAAACAGAGGCTGCTTTAGTCACAGAATGGGATGCCCTGGCAGGAATGGACCTGGCAGGGTCCAGTTGTGCTTTGCCCAGCAAAAGTGTCTTTATCAGGCTAATTTCAAATATGATAAGAGCAAATGCTTATATGGTCTTAAACAGAGGCTGCTTTAGTCACAGAATGGGATGCCCTGGGCAGGAATGGACCTGGCAGGGTCCAGTAGTGCTTTGCCCAGCAAAAGTGTCTTTATCAGGCCTAATTGCAAATATGATAAGAGCAAATGCTTATATGGTCTTAAACAGAGGCTGCTTTAGTTACAGAATGGGATGCCCTGGGCAGGAATGGACCTGGCAGGGTACAGTAGTGCTTTGCCCAGCAAAAGTGTCTTTATCAGGCCTAATTTCAAATATGATAAGAGCAAATGCTTATATGGTCTTAAACAGAGGCTGCTTTAGTCACAGAATGGGATGCCCCAACAGGAATCGACCTGGCAGGGTCCAGTAGTGCTTTGCCCAGCAAAAGTGTCTTTATCAGGCCTAATTTCAAATATGATAAGAGCAAATGCTTATATGGTCTTAAACAGAGGCTGCTTTAGTCACAGAATGGGATGCCCTGGGCAGGAATGGACCTGGCAGGGTACAGTAGTGCTTTGCCCAGCAAAAGTGTCTTTATCAGGCCTAATTTCAAATATGATAAGAGCAAATGCTTATATGGTCTTAAACAGAGGCTGCTTTAGTCACAGAATGGGATGCCCCAACAGGAATCGACCTGGCAGGGTCCAGTAGTGCTTTGCCCAGCAAAAGTGTCTTTATCAGGCTAATTTCAAATATGATAAGAGCAAATGCTTATATGGTCTTAAACAGAGGCTGCTTTAGTCACAGAATGGGATGCCCTGGGCAGGAATGGACCTGGCAGGGTCCAGTAGTGCTTTGCCCAGCAAAAGTGTCTTTATCAGGCCTAATTGCAAATATGATAAGAGCAAATGCTTATATGGTCTTAAACAGAGGCTGCTTTAGTCACAGAATGGGATGCCCTGGGCAGGAATGGACCTGGCAGGGTACAGTAGTGCTTTGCCCAGCAAAAGTGTCTTTATCAGGCCTAATTTCAAATATGATAAGAGCAAATGCTTATATGGTCTTAAACAGAGGCTGCTTTAGTCACAGAATGGGATGCCCCAACAGGAATCGACCTGGCAGGGTCCAGTAGTGCTTTGCCCAGCAAAAGTGTCTTTATCAGGCCTAATTTCAAATATGATAAGAGCAAATGCTTATATGGTCTTAAACAGAGGCTGCTTTAGTCACAGAATGGGATGCCCTGGGCAGGAATGGACCTGGCAGGGTACAGTAGTGCTTTGCCCAGCAAAAGTGTCTTTATCAGGCTAATTTCAAATATGATAAGAGCAAATGCTTATATGGTCTTAAACAGAGGCTGCTGTAGTCACAGAATGGGATGCCCTGGGCAGGAATGGACCTGGCAGGGTACAGTAGTGCTTTGCCCAGCAAAAGTGTCTTTATCAGGCCTAATTTCAAATATGATAAGAGCAAATGCTTATATGGTCTTAAACAGAGGCTGCTTTAGTCACAGAATGGGATGCCCCAACAGGAATCGACCTGGCAGGGTCCAGTAGTGCTTTGCCCAGCAAAAGTGTCTTTATCAGGCCTAATTTCAAATATGATAAGAGCAAATGCTTATATGGTCTTAAACAGAGGCTGCTTTAGTCACAGAATGGGATGCCCTGGGCAGGAATGGACCTGGCAGGGTACAGTAGTGCTTTGCCCAGCAAAAGTGTCTTTATCAGGCTAATTTCAAATATGATAAGAGCAAATGCTTATATGGTCTTAAACAGAGGCTGCTTTAGTCACAGAATGGGATGCCCTGGGCAGGAATGGACCTGGCAGGGTACAGTAGTGCTTTGCCCAGCAAAAGTGTCTTTATCAGGCTAATTTCAAATATGATAAGAGCAAATGCTTATATGGTCTTAAACAGAGGCTGCTTTAGTCACAGAATGGGATGCCCTGGCAGGAATGGACCTGGCAGGGTCCAGTTGTGCTTTGCCCAGCAAAAGTGTCTTTATCAGGCTAATTTCAAATATGATAAGAGCAAATGCTTATATGGTCTTAAACAGAGGCTGCTTTAGTCACAGAATGGGATGCCCTGGGCAGGAATGGACCTGGCAGGGTCCAGTAGTGCTTTGCCCAGCAAAAGTGTCTTTATCAGGCCTAATTGCAAATATGATAAGAGCAAATGCTTATATGGTCTTAAACAGAGGCTGCTTTAGTTACAGAATGGGATGCCCTGGGCAGGAATGGACCTGGCAGGGTACAGTAGTGCTTTGCCCAGCAAAAGTGTCTTTATCAGGCCTAATTTCAAATATGATAAGAGCAAATGCTTATATGGTCTTAAACAGAGGCTGCTTTAGTCACAGAATGGGATGCCCCAACAGGAATCGACCTGGCAGGGTCCAGTAGTGCTTTGCCCAGCAAAAGTGTCTTTATCAGGCCTAATTTCAAATATGATAAGAGCAAATGCTTATATGGTCTTAAACAGAGGCTGCTTTAGTCACAGAATGGGATGCCCTGGGCAGGAATGGACCTGGCAGGGTACAGTAGTGCTTTGCCCAGCAAAAGTGTCTTTATCAGGCCTAATTTCAAATATGATAAGAGCAAATGCTTATATGGTCTTAAACAGAGGCTGCTTTAGTCACAGAATGGGATGCCCCAACAGGAATCGACCTGGCAGGGTCCAGTAGTGCTTTGCCCAGCAAAAGTGTCTTTATCAGGCCTAATTTCAAATATGATAAGAGCAAATGCTTATATGGTCTTAAACAGAGGCTGCTTTAGTCACAGAATGGGATGCCCTGGGCAGGAATGGACCTGGCAGGGTACAGTAGTGCTTTGCCCAGCAAAAGTGTCTTTATCAGGCTAATTTCAAATATGATAAGAGCAAATGCTTATATGGTCTTAAACAGAGGCTGCTTTAGTCACAGAATGGGATGCCCTGGGCAGGAATGGACCTGGCAGGGTCCAGTAGTGCTTTGCCCAGCAAAAGTGTCTTTATCAGGCTAATTTCAAATATGATAAGAGCAAATGCTTATATGGTCTTAAACAGAGGCTGCTTTAGTCACAGAATGGGATGCCCTGGGCAGGAATGGACCTGGCAGGGTCCAGTAGTGCTTTGCCCAGCAAAAGTGTCTTTATCAGGCCTAATTGCAAATATGATAAGAGCAAATGCTTATATGGTCTTAAACAGAGGCTGCTTTAGTCACAGAATGGGATGCCCTGGGCAGGAATGGACCTGGCAGGGTACAGTAGTGCTTTGCCCAGCAAAAGTGTCTTTATCAGGCCTAATTTCAAATATGATAAGAGCAAATGCTTATATGGTCTTAAACAGAGGCTGCTTTAGTCACAGAATGGGATGCCCCAACAGGAATCGACCTGGCAGGGTCCAGTAGTGCTTTGCCCAGCAAAAGTGTCTTTATCAGGCCTAATTTCAAATATGATAAGAGCAAATGCTTATATGGTCTTAAACAGAGGCTGCTTTAGTCACAGAATGGGATGCCCTGGGCAGGAATGGACCTGGCAGGGTACAGTAGTGCTTTGCCCAGCAAAAGTGTCTTTATCAGGCCTAATTTCAAATATGATAAGAGCAAATGCTTATATGGTCTTAAACAGAGGCTGCTTTAGTCACAGAATGGGATGCCCCAACAGGAATCGACCTGGCAGGGTCCAGTAGTGCTTTGCCCAGCAAAAGTGTCTTTATCAGGCCTAATTTCAAATATGATAAGAGCAAATGCTTATATGGTCTTAAACAGAGGCTGCTTTAGTCACAGAATGGGATGCCCTGGGCAGGAATGGACCTGGCAGGGTCCAGTAGTGCTTTGCCCAGCAAAAGTGTCTTTATCAGGCCTAATTTCAAATATGATAAGAGCAAATGCTTATATGGTCTTAAACAGAGGCTGCTTTAGTCACAGAATGGGATGCCCCAACAGGAATCGACCTGGCAGGGTCCAGTAGTGCTTTGCCCAGCAAAAGTGTCTTTATCAGGCCTAATTTCAAATATGATAAGAGCAAATGCTTATATGGTCTTAAACAGAGGCTGCTTTAGTCACAGAATGGGATGCCCTGGGCAGGAATGGACCTGGCAGGGTACAGTAGTGCTTTGCCCAGCAAAAGTGTCTTTATCAGGCTAATTTCAAATATGATAAGAGCAAATGCTTATATGGTCTTAAACAGAGGCTGCTGTAGTCACAGAATGGGATGCCCTGGGCAGAAATGGACCTGGCAGGGTACAGTAGTGCTTTGCCCAGCAAAAGTGTCTTTATCAGGCCTAATTTCAAATATGATAAGAGCAAATGCTTATATGGTCTTAAACAGAGGCTGCTTTAGTCACAGAATGGGATGCCCCAACAGGAATCGACCTGGCAGGGTCCAGTAGTGCTTTGCCCAGCAAAAGTGTCTTTATCAGGCCTAATTTCAAATATGATAAGAGCAAATGCTTATATGGTCTTAAACAGAGGCTGCTTTAGTCACAGAATGGGATGCCCTGGGCAGGAATGGACCTGGCAGGGTACAGTAGTGCTTTGCCCAGCAAAAGTGTCTTTATCAGGCTAATTTCAAATATGATAAGAGCAAATGCTTATATGGTCTTAAACAGAGGCTGCTTTAGTCACAGAATGGGATGCCTCACAGCAGACTTAAGATCAGTTCAGTATATATGCACAGTTAGTTACTATAAGCAGCCTGAAAACGCTAACAAAGGCTGGATGAAAAAAAAAAAATCTCCCTGTCACAGCCTCCGTTTTTCCTACCTTTCCCTGGCTTTCTGTCTGTCTCCTGTCTGTCTCCTGCCTGTCTCCTGCCTGTCTCCAGCCTGTCCCTGTCTGTCCCTGCCTGTCTAAGTGCCTCAGCTACACAGCGTTCTGTCTGTCACGAATGCAATAGAGAAATGAGGAAAAGCAAGATGGCCGCCGTTAAATACCGCTGTGTGACGTCACCGGGCTTGCTGGCTGCTGATAGGCTGCATGTGACTGCCCCAGCTTGCACTGGCGCGGGATAGATGTCCAGACATGTCCCGTCCGCCATCTTAGAATGCCTGTAAATGTAAATGAATGGATGTTAAAGGAAAACTTCGAGTGATCGAATCGCGGGGAAATTCGGATTCGATCCGAATCGAATTTTTCCTGAAATTCGGATCGAATCCGGGTTCATCCGGATCGATTCGCTCATCCCTAATAGCGACAGATGAGCGACAGTAGCGGTATTTTCACAGCGCCCGCTAGTATTCGCTGTGCTTGGCCGTTGTTCGGTTGTTGACAGCGACTCAGTCGGTGTGCGGTAATGTTGAATACGGGGTTAGAAGTCGCTGTTTGACAGGTTCCGCGCTGTATGGCATCGCATGACAGCGAATGGCCATAGCGAACGGCTCCCAGCATATTCATTAACAAATCACGCTCAAAAAATTCTCACGCTGTGAAATGCTTGTTTAAACCCCAGAGCGCTGGTGGCGATGGGTTAAAAGTAGTTTTTTAACCCCCAAACAACCATATTTTTGGAAAAAAATATTAATATCAGACCTGTAATATCAATTCTGCACAATTTTTTTTTTTTTTTACCTTAAAAAAAATATCTAACATTGCAGAAGTGGTCACAGAATTTTTGACATTTAAAAAAAAAAAAAAAAAAATTAATAGCAATTAATTAAGGATTGCTCCTTTGAAATGCATTGGAGAGCGCCAGGTAGCGAGAGGTCATACCTGTCACTGTTCAAGGTCGCTCGCTGGCGCTGTAGGGTGAGGCTGGAATAATGATGAATGATTCGCTATCTGGTGCTCTGTCAGTCGCTAAGCAGGATCGGCTTGATAAATGTGTGATTGCGGAGGGGAGCCGCCGTTCTCGTGGCGGTGAGCGTCATTACCGTTCGCTCACCATTCGCTACCTGGCGCTATCCCTTGTTAAATAAGGGCCTAGGATAAGTTACATCAGCTTCCTGCTGCTGCACCCTTAGGTGAAGCAGATTGATGGACATCAACCAGCTTTTCTGTGTTAGGGCCGAACGCCAAACTCGAACAGGGACTTCCCAGCTGAAGTCCGTGTTTGGGAACCCGAACTCCCAAAGATCAGAACGAACCCGAACTTTGTGGTTCAAGTTGGCCAATCTCTAATTACCTAAATATTTACAAAGAAAAAAAAAAAAATATATATATATATTGTGGGGAACCGCTCTGGTAGATACTTGGTAGCTGTGCAGTAAGCAGGGTCACAGACAGGATACAGTTCAATTCAAGTGTTTTTATTTCACACTTGTAGCTTCCAACAAACACAGGGCCTTAACATCAGGCTTAAACAACAAATAAAGTCCTGCTCGGCTAAGCAACTCACTAATATATAACAATCCCTAGCTATACGTGGGACTGGCTATCCGGCCCCCAGTTACAAATCACAAGCTTTGTGTGGCCCATTCAATACCTCCTCTAGTCCAGCAGTCAGCTCTCCGGGTATGGCCACACTCCTCAGCTCTGCAGTGAGCTTTAAATTAGGACCCGAGGATCCACAGCTGCGGGCTGTGGAAGCCCCGGACCGAACCCCCCCCGGGTGGAGTGAGCGTCCCACTACCAACCTCACTCACTCCAGAACAAGCAGGTCCCAGTACGTATTTTACAATCTGTCTATGTTAGCTATGGCCAACATAGACAACACAGACTATCAATCCTGCTTATACTGTGTCTGTGTTAACCCTTTGGTTACCAGAGACACACCCAAGGCTTACCATTCACAGTTTAACCATTTCAAGGGCAGATATCTGTTCTCCCAAACCATACCCATCTCACACTCCCTCCCCCTCAGTTCAGACCCACTGGGGCGAACTTCTGACATCAAACAATGGGTCCGGGATAAGGCATCCGCGTTACCTTGCAGTCTCCCAGCTCGGTGCTCCACTGAGAAACTGAAATTTTGCAACGACAAAAACCACCTTGTGACTCTGGCATTCCTCTCCCTGGACCTACTCATCCAGGTGAGGGGCGAGTGGTCAGTTATCAGACGGAACCGTCTTCCCAGCAAGTAGTATCTTAGTGCTTCTAAGGCCCACTTTATCGCCAGACACTCTTTTTCTACAATGCTGTAGTTTTTCTCAGCTGGTGTGAGTTTTCTGCTCAGGTAGGTAACTGGGTGCTCCTCTCCATTCACCTCCTGAGACAGGACAGCTCCTAACCCTACATCTGACGCATCGGTCTGCACAATAAATTTTTTCTTGAAGTTTGGCGTAATGAGGATGGGGGATCCACATAATGCCAACTTCAAGGCCTGAAAAGCGCTTTCTGCTTGTGCATTCCACCGCACCATGACGGACCCTTTTCCTTTCAAAAGGTCAGTCAGGGGAGCTGACAGCGTGGCAAAGTTGGGTATAAACCGCCTGTAATACCCAATAATGCCCAGGAATGCCCTGACTTGTTTGGTGCTGACAGGTTGAGGCCATTCCTGGATAGCGTCAACCTTGTTGACCTGGGGTTTAATTATGCCTCGTCCAATCACATACCCCAAGTAGCGTGTCTCCTCCATCCCGACCGCACACTTCTTGGGGTTTGCAGTTAGGCCGGCTGCCCTTAAAGAGTTCACTACAGCCTGTACTTTGGCCAAGTGACTCTCCCAGTCATCGCTGAAGATGATAATATCATCCAAATATGCTGAGGCGTATCTCCTGTGAGGCTTTAGCACTACGTCCATTAAGCGTTGGAACGTCGCGGGGGCCCCGTGAAGCCCGAACGGTAACACGACATAGTGGAATAGGCCCTCAGGGGTGATGAAGGCTGTCTTCTCTTTAGCGCTTTCTGTCAGGGGTACTTGCCAGTATCCCTTGGTGAGGTCGAGCGTAGTGAAATATCGAGCACCTCCCAGTCTCTCAATAAGCTCATCTATACGTGGCATGGGATAGGCGTCAAATTTAGAAACTTCATTTAATTTTCTGAAATCATTGCAGAAACGTAGGGTACCATCTGGCTTGGGAATCAGAACAATGGGACTGGCCCATTCACTTTTGGACTCCTCTATGACTCCCAACTGCAGCATTTTCTTAACCTCCTCTGCAATGGCCTGACGACGAGCCTCAGGGACTCGATATGGTCTTAGCCGAACCTTCACCCCAGGCTCCGTGACAATGTCATGCTTGATTACGGACGTGTACCCCGGTAACTCTGAAAACACGTCTGTATTCCTAGCTACAAATTCTAGAGCCTCTTGGCGTTGTCCTTTCGTGAGGGTATCTGCAATCGTCACTTCTGCCCCCACCTCCGCAGGCTTAACGGTAGCCTGAGGGGGTAGCACAGAAGGGAGTTTAACCGGAGACTTCTCTGTAAGCAGACTCTCCCTGTCCTTCCATGCTTTGAGTAAATTGACATGGTACACCTGCTTAGGCTTCCTCCTACCAGGCTGATGTACCCTGTAGTTTACTTCACCCACCTTCTCCAATACCTCATACGGCCCCTGCCACTTGGCTAGAAACTTGCTCTCCACTGTGGGAACCAGAACCAAAACACGGTCACCAGGTTTAAAGGTCCTTACTGTGGCTGACCTGTTATAAACCCGGCTTTGAGCCCTCTGAGCAGCCTCCATGTGCTCCTTAACGATGGGCATAATGGCTTCCACCCTGTCCTGCATACTGGCGATGTGGTCTATAACACTTTTGTGGGGGGTGGGCTCCTGTTCCCAAGTCTCCTTTGCAATGTCCAGCAGGCCTCTGGGATGTCTGCCATAGACTAATTCAAAGGGAGAAAACCCCGTAGAAGCTTGGGGTACCTCCCGGACTGCGAACATTAAAGAGGGCAACATAACATCCCAGTCCCTCCCATCTTTGTCCACCACCTTTTTCAGCATACTCTTTAAGGTTCTGTTGAATCTCTCCACTAATCCGTCCGTCTGAGGATGGTATACCGACGTGCGTAATTGTTTTATGTTAAAGAGTTTACACAGTTCCTTGGTGACTTTAGACATGAAAGGGGTACCTTGGTCCGTGAGGATCTCCTTGGGCAGGCCCACCCGGCAAAACATGGCGAATAGCTCTTTAGCTATCAGCTTCGCCGATGTGTGCCGTAGGGGAATGGCTTCAGGATACCGTGTAGCGTAGTCCATCACTACAAGTATATGCTGATGCCCCCGGGCAGACTTAACCAACGGACCTACCAAGTCCAAGGCAATCCTTTCAAATGGGACCTCGATGATGGGAAGAGGTACTAATGGATTCCGAAAATGACCCATAGGAGCACGCAACTGACATTCGGGGCATGATTCACAATAACGTTTAACCTCAGTATATACCCCTGGCCAGTAAAACCGCTGCAGGATGCGATCCAACGTTTTTGTGGCCCCTAGGTGTCCCCCAAGCACATGTTTATGAGCCAACATCAGCACGGTTTGGCGATAAGGCTTGGGCACCAGCAATTGCTCCCAGGTCTCACCCCGCATCTTGTCAACCCGATATAAAAGTTCTTGGTCAACCATGAAGTGGGGAAATATCTGATTAGCATTGGCGTGCTGGGGCACCCCATTCACCACCACAACATTTTCCCTAGCCCGGACCAGTGTAGGGTCCTGGAGTTGTGCTGTGCCAAAGTTGTCATGGGATACCTCCAAATCTGAAAACTGTGGCCCAGTCACTAACTCTTCAGTCTCACCGGCCATCACATTTAGGGGAAATACAGTGCTTACATTACTTTCATCACTGGTCACCCCTACAGCTGGGACCCCAGAGTCTGGGTCATTGGGCTCCGGGTCTAAGACTTGACTCTTCTGTTGGGGTTGTACTCTTAAGGGTGGTCTCCCCGTCCTCTGATTTCCCCGCCACAGAGTCCAGAACAAGGGGAAATCCCGTCCCAAAATAAGGTCATGGGGCAAGTTCATGACAACCCCAACCTCATGTTGACTTTCTCCACAGGGGGTCTGGATGGTCACAATGGCAGTAGGATAGTCTTTCACGTCCCCATGAATACACCGGACCCCAACTGTGTGGCCTGTGACAGTCCCAGGGTTAATATGGGATCCATTAATTAGAGTCACCCGACTTCCAGAGTCCAACAGCGTCAGCACCTGGAGCCCTGCCACTGTCACCTGGCAGAGGTGGCGCTCATCCATAGAGTCTGGAGTAGCAGCAGTATAAACCGGGGCCGCATAAAGGGAAACCCTCCTGGCAGAGCTGCAGTCCATGGGCTCAGGTTTATGGGGACACTTGGCTGCAATATGGCCAGGTTCCTGGCAGGTCCAACAGATAGGAGCCTCCGCTCTCCTCCTCCCCTGGGGCATCACCTGAACATAGGGATTTACACTGGCCCGGGAGTTAGCAGGTACCATAGGCCTTCTGGACTTGGGGCTGGCTGGGGAGGGAGAGGCCTTTTTCCTCAGAGCTTGGGTGGCTGAGTACCTCTCCACCATCCCCACCAAAGTATTAGCGTCAGCTGGGTCCCCATGTCCTACCCACTGCTGTATCTCACCTGGCAAGGCCCTCAAAAAGCGGTCCAGAACAACCTTCTCCACCATCTTGGCTGGGGTTGATGTCTCCGGCTGAAGCCACTTGCGAACCAGGTGGATGAGGTGGTGCATCTGGGCCCTTGGTGGTAACGCCTCTTGGAACCTCCAGCTATGGACTCTTTGGGCACGTAGGTATATATCAACTCCCAAACGGGCTAGAATCTCCGCTTTTACAGTAGCATAATCCCGGGCTTCCTGCTCGCTTAGGTCGAAATAGGCCTGCTGTGGTTCTGCTATGAGGAAGGGTGCCAGAACCTCTGCCCAGTATTCCTGCGGCAGCCTTTCACGGGTGGCCACTCTTTCAAAGCCTGTTAGGAAGGCCTCTACATCGTCCTCTGACGTCATCTTTGTCATGGCTTTCCGAACTTCTCTCCTGGCATCCCGCTCCGGTGTCGCTGCACCCAGCTTTTGTTGTGCAGCCGCCAGTGCTGTCATCTGCTGTGCTAGCAGCCTGTTCGTTTCTTGCTGCTGTAAGTTGGCCTGTTGCTGGGCCTGCATAGCCTCAGAGTGTGCCTTCTGTTGCTGGAAGTTGGACTGAACCAGCTGTTTAATTAGCTCATCCATGGCTGTGGCTTGTTGCTTGTTGAAGGCCAGGACATGCACCCAGTGTATGTTTCACTGCACTGTGCCCGCATCCTCCACCATATGTGGGGAACCGCTCTGGTAGATACTTGGTAGCTGTGCAGTAAGCAGGGTCACAGACAGGATACAGTTCAATTCAAGTGTTTTTATTTCACACTTGTAGCTTCCAACAAACACAGGGCCTTAACATCAGGCTTAAACAACAAATAAAGTCCTGCTCGGCTAAGCAACTCACTAATATATAACAATCCCTAGCTATACGTGGGACTGGCTATCCGGCCCCCAGTTACAAATCACAAGCTTTGTGTGGCCCATTCAATACCTCCTCTAGTCCAGCAGTCAGCTCTCCGGGTATGGCCACACTCCTCAGCTCTGCAGTGAGCTTTAAATTAGGACCCGAGGATCCACAGCTGCGGGCTGTGGAAGCCCCGGACCGAACCCCCCCCGGGTGGAGTGAGCGTCCCACTACCAACCTCACTCACTCCAGAACAAGCAGGTCCCAGTACGTATTTTACAATCTGTCTATGTTAGCTATGGCCAACATAGACAACACAGACTATCAATCCTGCTTATACTGTGTCTGTGTTAACCCTTTGGTTACCAGAGACACACCCAAGGCTTACCATTCACAGTTTAACCATTTCAAGGGCAGATATCTGTTCTCCCAAACCATACCCATCTCACAATATATATATATATATATATATATATATTGTGGTAATGTGTATGGCAAAGTGATAAACGGTGTGTATTTTTCCCCTGCTATGCTGTATCAGGCACGATCCATACTAGGTTTTCAGGACCCAGGTCACATTCCCCTGTCCTCTACAGGTTTGTTCCCTGATCCCAGGCATCGCACAGATGATGAGGCTGATTGCAGGGGAAGCCTGATTTAAAGGATCAGCTGAGCCTGTCAGTTTGCTGTTGACCAGCCTGGAGGAAGGAGCCCAGGCTGTACTGCTCAGTGGTGAATGAGAGAACTGGATTTAAGCCGAAGGACTTGGCTTCTGCGACCCCAAAACTTGGACTTGTGTGGATAAGCAGCGTGGGCTGGTATGTCCTGCAAAGCGGAACCTGATACCCCGGACTTGCAGCTTGCTGGAGTATCAAACCCGGGACTTTCATTGTGGTGAAGTAACCACTTGATTTATTGCATTGCATGCTGCAACCTCTGAAGTAAGACATTTATTTTCTGCTGAACATTGTGGTTTTCAATAAAACTGATCTTTAATTTTGAAGAACTGTTGTCTGTGTCACTGCCATTTGCCCCAATCGCTATATATATATATATATATATATATATATATATATATATATATCCTCTCCTGGCCTAAGTCATTTTTGAAAACTTTTTTGATTTTTTATATTTTTATATTTTTTTATGCAGAATTGTCATTACAGGTCTGGTATTAAAGTGTTAATGTCACAATGTTACAACAATGTCATTCCATGGGTTTTCGCTTTGTTACTGGTGGATATGTGTTCTCAAAAATGGACTTTAATCACACAGCGTCTGGCGCTCTGGGCTACAGTGACCCAATTTTGAGCGCCGGCGCTGTGTTTTTT
Organism: Gastrophryne carolinensis; assembly: GCA_027917425.1. Classification (NCBI taxonomy): domain Eukaryota; kingdom Metazoa; phylum Chordata; class Amphibia; order Anura; family Microhylidae; genus Gastrophryne; species Gastrophryne carolinensis. The sequence continues at coordinate 29,209,075 of CM051244.1, read as the reverse complement.
TTGATGAATATGGTTTGATTTGCTCACACTGACCAGTCGCTACAGTTCGCTCCCATATAGCTCTGTAGTGGTGTTACTCACACTCACACATCAAATTCATCAATGCCGCTCGGTAACAGCGAACCATAGCCGATCACAGCGACTACTAGCGGTCACTCTGAGCACTTCGCTACAGATGCTCATCTTCCGTTACCTGGCGCTAGTAATGAATTAGCCTGCTAGTCAATGCAGATATATGGGGCCGGTGAGGTCCATTTCTTCCTCACCGGCCCCATATGTATAAGGCATTCTGGGAAAAAATGCACTTGCACCCTAGTTCCGTCCTGCAGAACTTATGGCTTTGGCCTCCTCGTGCTCCTTATAGATCAGGCACCAACACTGAATACTGCTGTGGTCCCAGTCTGGTGCCGTTCCCACAGGTGCTACAATAGCGTTACCAATAGCAGTTGTCTCCCCTGTCCCTATGGTATTTACACCCATGCCCCCGAAGTAAAGTTTTCTTAAAGTGGACTGAAACCGAGCCCTCTGTAAGATTCTCAGGCCGATCTGTTCCCTCCCCCCAAGGCATCCCAAATCAGGATGCCCCGCTGTGTGAAACCCCCCAGGATGCCCGCTACACTTACCTTACTTCCCGGCCCAACGACGCAGGCGCGGGCTGCATCCCAGCTATCTCTCTAGCAGGGCGTGTGCCCACCCTGTTAGAGGGAAGCGTGTGATGTGGTCACCAACGCTCTTAGAGCCGCTGTGCTAAGACGTCACTCAGTGCGCGGCCCCGAGTGCGCTGATTGGACAAGTGGCAAGCGCATGCGCCGTAGGACCGCAGTGAGGTGAGTTTCCTTGGGCGATCTGGGGGGTTTCACATGGCGGGGCACCCCCGATCTGGGTGAAGGACCAAAACCCAGGATAGTGAAAATCCTGGGTTTTGGTCCTCTTAAAAGTTATGCAGTTCCAAGGGCCACAAACTCTGTTAATTGCAAAACAAATGTAATCAGTTGTATTAAAATAGTAAAAAAAAACAACCGTTTTCTATGTTAAAGTCTTCGGGGCCGTTGAAGAAAACTGTTGTCATTCTAACTGAAAGATTCAACAATCCGCGGATTGAATCTCTAAGAGGGAACAGAAGCTCGGCCGGGCTCGTCACAGCGGCATCTGAGATTGGTTGTGAATGGTGCTGCAGGGAGAGGTCATAGCTGGTTAAGTCACGAGTTGCTGGGGCTAACAGTCAATAATTTATGTGACAACTTTTGACCTTGTTATGGTGCTACTTAATGTCTACAAGATACATATGCCAGATAAATGTCTTCAAGAAGGAAGCAATAAACGGCATCTTTTATCTTCTAATTAGTCTGAACAGATTCTATATTCAACACAAGTGTACAATCAGTGAGAGGGGCGCTGTCCCCTTAAGGAATGAACCACATGACTGGCCTGAGCAGGGCCGGCTCTAGGTTTGTGGGGGCCTTAGTGGGCCCCAAAGTAGTGTCACATGATGTCACCTTTCAGCTCCGCTGCCACAAATGGGTCATCTCCTGCTGCTGATTGCCCTCGAGTCCTTATTACTTTCCCTATAGCCACCAATTGCCCTCCAGTCCTTATTGCCTTCCCTATAGCCACCAATCATCCTCTAGTACTTATTACCTTCCCTATAGCCACCAATCGCCCTCCAGTCCTTATTGCCTTCCCTATAGCCACCAATCATCCTCCAGTCCTTAATGTCTTCCCTATAGCAAACAATCATCCTCCAGTCCTTATTACCTTCCCTATAGCAAACAATCATCCTCCCGTCCTTATTGCCTTCCCTATAGCCACCAATCACCCTCCAGTCCTTATTACCTTCCCTATAGCCACCAATCGTCCTCTAGTCCTTATTGCCTTCCCTATAGCAAACAATCACCCTCCCGTCCTTATTGCCTTCCCTATAGCAAACAATCACCCTCCCGTCCTTATTACCTTCCCTATAGCCACCAATCGTCCTCTAGTCCTTATTGCCTTCCCTATAGCAAACAATCACCCTCCAGTCCTTATTACCTTCCCTATAGCCACCAATCGTCCTCTAGTCCTTATTGCCTTCCCTATAGCCACCAATCACCCTCCAGTCCTTATTGCCTTCCCTATAGCCACCAATCACCCTCCAGTCCTTATTGCCTTCCCTATAGCCACCAATCAGCCTCCAGTCCTTATTACCTTCCCTATAGCAAACAATCATCCTCCCGTCCTTATTGCCTTCCCTATAGCCACCAATCACCCTCCAGTCCTTATTACCTTCCCTATAGCCACCAATCGTCCTCTAGTCCTTATTGCCTTCCCTATAGCAAACAATCACCCTCCCGTCCTTATTGCCTTCCCTATAGCCACCAATCACCCTCCAGTCCTTATTGCCTTCCCTATAGCCACCAATCACCCTCCAGTCCTTATTACCTTCCCTGTAGCCACCAATCGTCCTCTAGTCCTTAATGCCTTCCCTATAGCCACCAATCACCCTCCAGTCCTTATTGCCTTCCCTATAGCCACCAATCACCCTCCAGTCCTTATTGCCTTACCTATAGCCACCAATCACCCTCCAGTCCTTATTACCTTCCCTATAGCCACCAATCATCCTCTAGTCCTTATTGCCTTCCCTATAGCCACCAATCACCCTCCAGTCCTTATTGCCTTCCCTATAGCCACCAATCACCCTCCAGTCCTTATTGCCTTCCCTATAGCCACCAATCACCCTCCAGTCCTTATTGCCTTCCCTATAGCCACCAATCGTCCTCTAGTCCTTATTGCCTTCCCTATAGCAAACAATCACCCTCCAGTCCCTATTGCCTTCCCTATAGCAAACAATCATCCTGCAGCCCTTATTGCCTTCCCTATAGCCACCAATCATCCTCTAGTCCTTATTGCCTTCCCTATAGCCACCAATCATCCTCCAGTCCTTATTGCCTTCCCTATAGCCACCAACTCACCTTCTTCTTTCTGTTTTTCTGGTTCCTGGAGGGGCATTCCATGTAATATGCATGGCTGCACTGACACTCATCTTCTTCATCCTTTTTCTCCGCGTTCCTTGAGGGGCATCCCATGTATTGTGCATTGCTGCAGTGTGACTTACCTTCTCTGTGTTTGTTCCTTGAGAGGCATCCCATGTATTATGCATGTCCGTATGGACACTCACCTTCTTCTTCCTGTTTTTCCTGGTTCCTGGAGGGGCATCCCATGTAGTGTGCATGTCCTCATGGACACTCACCTTCTTCTTCCTGTTTTCCTGGTTCCGAGAGGCATCCCATGTAGTGTGCATGGCTGAATGGACACTCACCTTATTCCTGTTTGTTGTGTTTGTTCCTTGAGGGGCATCCCATGTATTGTTCCTCTCCTCATGGACAATCACCTTATTCCTGTTTTTCCTGGTTCCTGGAGGGGCATCCCATGTAGTATGCATGGCTGCACTGACACTCATCTTCTTCATCCTGTTTCTCCGCGTTCCTTGAGGGGCATCCCATGTATTGTGCATTGCTGCAGTGTGACTTACCTTCCCTGTGTTTGTTCCTTGAGGGGCATCCCATGTACTGTTCATGTCCTCATGGACATTCACCTTATTCCTGTTTCCTGGTTCCTGGAGGGGCATCCCATGTAGTGTGCATGGCTGCACTGACACTCTTCTTCATCCTGTTTCTCCTGGTTCCAAGTAGTGTGCATTGCTGCAGTGTGACTTACTTTCTCTGTGTTTGTTCCTTGAGAGGCATCCCATGTATTATGCATGTCCGTATGGACACTCACCTTCTTCCTGTTTTTCCTGGTTCCTGGAGGGGCATCCCATGGAATATGCATGTCCTCATGGACACTCACCTTCTTCTTCCTGTTTCCTAGAGAGGCATCCCATGTAGTGTGCATGGCTGCAGTGTGACTTACCTTTTCTGTGTCTGTCCCTTGAGGGGCATCCCATGTATTATGCATGTCTGCATAGACACTCACCTTCTTCTTCCTGTTATTCCTGGTTCTTGGAGGGGCATCCTAAATGGTATGCATGGCTGCACTGACTCACCTTCTTCATCCTGTTTCTCCTGGTTCCTTGAGGGGCATCCCATGTAGTGTGCATTGCTGTAGTGTGACTTACCTTCTCTGTGTCTGTCCCTTGAGGGGCATCCCATGTATTATGCATGTCCGTATGGACACTCACCTTCTTCTTCCTGTTATTCCGGGTTCTTGGAGGGGCATCCTAAATGGTATGCATGGCTGCACTGACTCACCTTCTTCATCCTGTTTCTCCTGGTTCCTTGAGGGGCATCCCATGTAGTGTGCATTGCTGTAGTGTGACTTACCTTCTCTGTGTCTGTCCCTTGAGGGGCATCCCATGTATTATGCATGTCCGTATGGACACTCACCTTCTTCTTCCTGTTATTCCGGGTTCTTGGAGGGGCATCCTAAATGGTATGCATGGCTGCACTGACTCACCTTCTTCATCCTGTTTCTCCTGGTTCCTTGAGGGGCATCCCATGTAGTGTGCATTGCTGTAGTGTGACTTACCTTCTCCCAGCTGTTTCCTTCCGGGGCATCCCATGTATGACTCTCCACACTATCACTCACCTTCTTCTTCTGTGTTTTTACCTTCTTCTACCTCCTCCTTCCAACATCCTCACCCACCCAGCTTGACCTGCTGCACCCTTCCTGTATAATAATAGTCACCACACGACATTTCTTGTACAAAATGTTTTCTTTATTTCTATACATATTTTCCTTTTTTTATTAAAATAGATACAATGTTATTTGGTGTGCTTAAAAATAAAATGTTAGTATTTTTTAGAAAAATATTTAACATTTATTTTTAAAACATGTAAAATAGTTTGGTATCAAAACTTTGGGCCCAAGTAGAGTTCCCCTTGGGCTGTGGGCACCTGGCTTTTTTCCATGGCATCTGTAAAGAAAAAAGAAATGCATCCTAACATCTGCTCAACACATGTGTGCCAGTTCTCCCTGTTCAAGGCCACCCAAATGCTCACTACTTACCGCAACACTGCCTGTTGGTCCTTTATGGCCTTCGTCCGGGTCTGTAATGACATACAAACAAATTGCAAAATTCGGCACATGTGTGATGTGTGTTCTGCTCGTGTAGTGGCCAGCTTGATTTTGTTTGCACCCACCTGAGTCCTGTTCGGTTCCGGCTTTCGGTGGCCCCATCGCTGCATTATCCCCCAGCTCTGATGAGAGTGTAGAGGAAAAACACCAGCACTTAGCAGACATGTCATGTGTTTTTGTCTGTTGTCCTATCTGACTTTTCTTGGGTTGTGTGGGACTCCAAGCCCAACACCTGGATCTCCTCCTCTTCAGCTTGTTACGGGGGTGTTGAGCGGGAGGCTGAAGAGGAGGATGAGGAAGTTGGCAGTGGTGGGGGCGGTGGCTTAATGCATACGGGGAGGCCGATTCATTAATAGCGGCAGGTAGCGACAGTTGAGCGACTGTAGCGGCATTTTCAGAGCGCCCGCTAGTAGTCGCTGTGCTTGGCCGTTGTTCTGTAGTCGATAGCGACTCAGTCGGTTTGCCGTAATGTTGAATATTGGGTGAGGAGTCGCTATTTGACAGGTTCCGCGCTGTTTGGGAGCGCATGATAGCGACTGGCCCTAGCGACCGTCTCCCACCATATTCATTAAAAAATCACGCTCAAAAAATTCTCGCGCTGTAAAATGCATGTTTAAACCCCAGAGCGCTGGCGGCGATGGGTTAAAAGTAGTTTTTTAACCCCCAAACAACCATATTTTTGGAAACTAATTTTGTAATATGAATATATTAATATCAGACCTGTAATATCAATTCTGTACAATTTTTTTATTTTTTTTTTCCTTAAAAAAATTATCTAAAATGGCAGAAGTGGTCACAGAATTTTTCACATTTAAAAAAAAAAAAAAAAATTAATAACAATTAATTATTAATATTTAAAGATTGTTCCATTGAAATGCATTGGAGCGCGCCAGGTAGCGAGAGGTCATACCTGTCGCTGTTCAAGGTCGGACGCTAGTGCTGTGGGCTGAGGCTGGAATAATGATGAATGAGTCGCTATATGGCGCTATCTCAGTCTCTAAGCAGGATTGGCTTGATAAATGTGTGATTGTGGTGGGGAGCCGGCGTTCTCATGGCGGGGCCCGTCATTACCGGCCGCTCACCAGTCGTGCTACCTGTCGCTATTCCTTCATAAATAAGGGCCTCTGTATTGCTTGCCTCGCTGGTCAGACCGTGTGTACTTAATTCTTAGCCAGAACTTCCCAGCAAAGAAGACAATTTAGAGAAACACTTCAGCATGAGTGGTCACCTGCTCTATTGGGCATCCACTTACCTGGGAAGTTCTGGCAAAAGAACCGCCGCACCCAGGGCCACTTTCTTCTTTTGAGGTCCGACCAGTACTTCATTATTTGGGTGTGGGTGTAAGGCATTGATCCTTGGCCATTCAGATGGTCTGCCACCTCCAATGCCAATGGTCCCCCCCCGTGCAGCCGGCCATTGCATGTTTTATATTGTTAAATAAAGTCAACTGCTGGCCAATGAACCACCCACTTGTGTATAAAAACACCCACCTGACTCCCGTACATTGATGGCAGTGCTTATTTGGGTTTGAAAGATGCCCAAACACCGATGCCACCACAGCCCCCAGTGCCCAGAAGGCAGGCATGGCCGAGGGAAACAAGTCCAAGGCACTGAAGACCCAGCCCAAGGCCACACCACTCGGCCCACAGGCCCTTCCCTGCTGCCAGCCACACTACCCATTCTGAGCGGGTCACCAGCAGCAGTGTGAGCACCCAGCTGTGGAGTAACCACACCCAGTGCTCCATCCAACCCTGTTCCACGCACTGGTCAGGCCACTGAACCCCAGTGTAGGCCCCACTTTGGATGCCACTGCGGAGCCCATGGAGGAGCAACAGAGCCACAGTGGGGCTGCTCATTCCCCCAGGCCGCAGCCTGCAAACCACTCCATCCGGGCCTGGGGGTGGGCCCAGTTGCTCAGGACCCCCAGCCGCCACCAGTCAGCAGACCCAGCATCTGCCCCCCAGACTGGGTGCAAGTTCAGCAGGGGGAATCTGAGTGGGTGCTTCACAGATGCACAATTGGAGGTCCGGCTGAATGGGGTTTGGGACAACTATAACATGCTGGCTGGGGACTGGTCCCGCTCTACCCCTAAAGTGATGGGGGATGATCTGTGGTCATAGATTGCCCGCACTGTGACAAATTCAGGGCCAGAGGCTAAGAATGGCAAGCAGGCCAAAAAGAAATGGGGCAATCTGAAGATGGTGGACCAGAGGACAATTAGCGTGAAACATGCTGTGGGGTAAGTGGTCAGGGACAAAGGGATGTTTCTGGGTCACATATTGGACTACTTTGAACCTCATCTATTTGTGTTGCAAAATGGTGATGGACTGCCAAATACTTTGGAATTTACCCATGCAGAGGAGCGAGTTGCGTGGAGGCTACACCCTGACACTTACCAAACTCTAACATGGACTTCTGGCTGATTTTTGGTTCGGGCTCGCCCAACAATATTTATTTATGAAGTGCACCCTTAGGCATTTTGCTGGCATAGTGCCTATTTTTGAGCACCGGTATCTTTTTTTTTTTAGTGACGTTATTTTGAGCACTGCAGGTCCCCACTCCTGAAGTTAACTAATTAGCTTTAAAGTGGAACAAAACCCACAGTGATCTGCCTGGAAATCTAAGATCGATTCCCTCCCCCAGGGGCAACCAGAATCGGGATGCCCCGCTGTGTGAAACCCCCCAGGTCGCCCATACACGTACCTTCTTTTCCGGTCCAACAGCGAATGTGCAAGTCGGGGCCACATCCCCGCTATCCCTCTAGCAGGGCGTGTACCCACTCCAGGCATTTGTGAATGGCCCGTGGGGGCACACTCCCTGTTAGAGGGTAGCCGCTCGCCTTAGATGAAGGGACATCAGCGGATCTGAGAGCGCTGATTCGACGAGCTGCCACGCATGCGCCGTAGGACCAGGAATAGGTCAACCTGGGGGGTTTCACACAGCGGGGCACGCCTGATCGGGGAGCCCCGGGGGCAAGGACCAATACCCAGGATAGGTGGGACCAAAATTCTGGGTTTTGGTCAACTTTAATGGACGCACTAGGTATTAGCTGGCCTGTATCAGAGCTGTTGTACCCGAATGCTGGTAATAACAGCGCCAGTGAGCACCACTCCGTACTGCCAATTTTTAGGTGCTGCACACCATATTAATTAATTTTGGCCACACTGAAAATACTGGTGCTGTATATAACAGATGCTGATCAGCATTTTATTATTACAGGATATCACTGCTGGGGATAAAGTTTACATTGTGTTTCGCTGCGTTTTAGTTGTTGTGCTCCAAATTACAGATTGGTAACAAAAATAGGCCAGAAAAAATCATTTTTTAAGACAAAAGTAAAATTACATTTGGGGACATCTAGATCCTGGGTTTACATTATTCATAGTGCAAGTTCTGTACAATAAGGGACTAATTTAAGAAAGACTAGGGCCACGTAGGGCCATGTAGTGCCAGATGAGTGTCAGGTCCTAGTCAAAAAGCCAGAGCGCCTGTGATAGCTCCAGGTAGTGCCCCATCTATCATCAACGCCAGCGATAGGGTTAGTGATGGCACTGAGTTCCCTACAGTGCCAAATAGGACCAGGCACTTACCCTGCACTGCGTGGCCTTATCCCATACATTTCAATAGGTTGTGATGGTTATAACTATTTAGATCACTTTTGTTTGTTTTTTTGGGGCTGGTGCATGTGTCACAGGATCCCTGATCTGTTTGGAAATGCTTTTGGTTGCATTTTATGTTGTGTTGCGCCACAAACTTGCAATTTGGTCTATAAGATTCCCGGGCCAATCGATTCCCTATTCCCTCCCCCCCAGGCATCCAAAATCTGTATGCCCCACTGTGTGAAACCTCCCAGGTCGCCCCGTACACTTAGAGGCCGATTCATTAATAGCGGCAGGTAGCGACAGTTGAGCGACTGTAGCGATATTTTTACAGCACCCGCTAGTAGTCGCTGTGCTTGGCCGTTGTTCGGTAGTTGATAGCGACTCAGTCGGTTTGCCGTAATGTTGAATATTGGGTGAGGAGTCGCTATTTGACAGGTTCCGCGCTGTATAGGAGCGCATGATAGCGACTGGCCCTAGCGACCGGCTCCCACCATATTCATTAAAAAATCACGCTCAAAAAATTCTCGCGCTGTAAAATGCATGTTTAAACCCCAGAGCGCTGGCGGCGATGGGTTAAAAGTAGTTTTTTAACCCCCAAACAACCATATTTTTGGAAACCAAAAAAAGCAAGTTTTTTTTTAATAATTTGGTAATATGAATACATTAATATCAGACCTGTAATATCAATTCTGTACAATTGATAAATTGTACAGGCAGACCAGGTAAAATGGCAGAAGTGGTCACAGAAATTTTCACATTAAAAAAAACAAAAAAAACAATTAATAACAGTTAATTATGAATATTTAAAGATTGTTCCATTGAAATGCATTGGAGAGCGCCAGGTAGCGAGAGGTCATACCTGTCGCTGTTCAAGGTAGCTCGCTGGCGCTGTGGGCTGAGGCTGGAATAATGATGAATGATTCGCTATCTGGCGCTCTGTCAGTCGCTAAGCAGGATTGGCTTGATAAATGTGTGATTGTGGTGGGGAGCCGGAGTTCTCGTGGCGGGGCCCGTCATTACCGGCCGCTCACCAGTCGCTACCTGTCGCTATTCCTTCATAAATAAGGGCCTTAGCTTGCTTCCCGATCCAACGGCGAATGCGCAAGCCACGGGTGCATTACCGTTATCCCTCTAGAAGGGTAGATGCCCGCGCCAGGCATTTGTGAATGGCCGGTGCAGGCACACTCCTTGTTAGAGAGAAGCGGGGGATGCGTCCGCCAGGGCTCTTGAAGCCGTTGGCCATAGACACTGGCTTAGACGGGGAAGAACCTCACCACTCCAGCAGACGCAAAGCAACACCACAGCACATAGCATAGCGGTGAGAGCAGGGGACTTGGAGTGATGATGGATGTCAGATCGCTAGTTCAAGAAACCCATCCAAGCGTCAGGTGAGAAAACTCACTCCATTTTAGGAGAGAAAACTGCCATCTACTCTCACTGGGATAGATTCAGAGCCAGGTGAGAATTCTCACTCCCTTTTTAGGAGAGAAAACTGCCATTGACTTTCATTGTCTCCATTGGGGACGATTTACCAACAGGGTGTAAATTTTAACCAGGTGTTGAATCAGCCCCAAGGTAGACAATGAAAGTCAATGGCAGTTTTCTCTGAATCAACCCCAATGACAGATACATTTTCCAATAGATACAACTGGAAAACTCTTTTTTTATTTTTTGCAGACTGAATCTTCAATAAGCTGTATTTGCTTCACTGTTCTCATAATGAATACGGGAGGATGGGAGGGAACGTAAGTGTTACTGACCCATATGAAAGATTTAACAGAGCATATGTCTGAGCTTTCCTTTTCTCCCCACTCACTGAATTATGTAATCCCAAAACAAATACACTACCAAAAAAAACACACAGTATTAGTTCTGCAGCAATAGTATATTAAAGATATCACACACCATATTTTTCACCCTATAAGACGCACTTATTTTTTCCTCAAAAGTGCGAGGAAATTGTAAGTGTGTCTTATAAGGTGAATATAAAAAAACGTACATTCCCTGACTATCTGCCCCTACAATACTTAAAGTTAAACCTAAAGTCGAGCACCCAATTGTTGTCCCATTGTCTCGGGCTACACATTGCACTGTCCCAAACTTCAGTCCATTTTCAAAAACACCCTATAATTCCTAAGTTATTCGTAAAAGTATTAGAGCATTGGAGATGCAGAGAAAAATGAAGAGAAACAGGGGGCGTGGCAATGTAAGCACACTGTGTACTTGACATATATCATAGGAAAACAAATATTGTTTATTATAATATTATATTATAATAATATTATTATAATATAATAAGTATATTGTTGTGCCTCTAGTTATTACTGCCAGCACATGAGGCTCGATTCAGAGACACATTCGTCTGGACTTCCGTAGCTGTCTGTGAAAGTTTTAGTGGGTGTTTGTCATTTTTTTTGTTCATTTTTCATTCGTACGAACGTTCGGGAAAATGTGTATATGCGCTTTCGATGAACAGAAGCAAATCGGATCATTTCCGTTAGTTCGGATCATTTTCCAAACAAAATCTGATATTTTTCGTTCGTTCAGGTAACTTCCGTTGTTGGGATGGGCTTACGTCTGATTCAGAGAGCTGATTTCCGACGGATCACCACGCTATAAATCCGTTTCATTTCCGATCCACTTACGGGACCTTTGAGGGCTCGGATTGCTATTGTTGAACATGTTTTGCGGCTATGTGGAGGAGTCTGCGCGCCTTTAGCACCAAGGCATTGCATGTATCAGCATGGCCGAGGCCATAAATTGTATAGCAATGCATACCTGAATCAATACATTTCATGTATGCCTTATAGATGTATTTTAATTTTGACCTTAATTAGTCCTTAGCATGTAAACCATTATTTTCCCACACATCCATATAATTGCTATATTTTTTTAGACATGTCCTTTGTGAATTATATTTGGATTGTTGAACTTGAATCTTAATTTGTTGTAAGAGTTATTGTTTTAGTCGGTTACCTTTGCTTTGTGTAATTATTTTATATTTGGTTGCAGGAACCGCAAGATGTGCCACTCACACAACATACAAGCAGTGTTTGGTCCAGCTATGCGATTCCTCAGTGTTCTTGCAGGGCATCCAGGGTCGTCCCATGATGCTTATATATTGCAGAGCTCCGGCTTATTTCATCAGTTTGAGTCAGGAGAATTATCTGGTGGATGGCTCCAGGGTAAGTTTGCTCACATTCCATCATTCCATTTTCACTGTATGGCAATGAATATAGTTGATGACTCATGTCTTAACCTATGGCTGTTTTTAGCCCTTGATGACATGTATATATTGTAGCTTAGAATGTGTATTTTATGTTAGTATTTTTAAATTCTTTCAGGGGATTCTGGATATCCACTCCTGCTCCTGATGCCCGTTCTTTGCCTGCAGAATGCGGGCCAGGGGTTCTCTAATCGGCACTGTGCAAAACCCGGCCCGTGGTGGCAAGGGGCTTCGGGCTTTTGAAGTCCAGATTTAGGTGTTTGGACCATACAAGGTAATACCAATATTTTAATTTACGTTTTTTTAACAGGGACCACATGTGCCAGAGTGGCACAACTGAGTGTCAGGGTCCTTCAGTTGGTGGGCGAGATGCAGGAGCTGCGCGACTCGTTGGGGACCACAGATGAAGAATAATGTTCTGTGGCCTGCCATTGCTATGTATTTTGTTTTTTATAGTTGTAAAAATTTGAAATTTTCAAAATTTTAAAAATGTTTATATTTTATGATGGAATAAAAAAAAAATGTTACAGTGTCATTTCATTTACAAAATACATTTACACAAAACTAATGGGCCCAGAAATCTTTAAATATGAATATTCACATGACTGAGAAGTGATTTGGGTAAGTTTTAGGGGGCTAAAATGGAAGAAGAACCTAACCACAAAGTGGTTTGGGTTAGCTTTAAGGGTCCAAAAGGGAAGATGGAGGAGAGTGCTAAGTGATTTAGCTAAACATTGTATTCGTAATCTGCCGTACGAACGGACGGAAACTTTTCAGAAGGATTGCAATGCATGCATAGAATCGCTCGCACACTCATGCGAGAGCGGAAACATTAAAAAAAAAAGCAGATCGGCACTAAAACGGAAGTTTTTTTTTGTCTCTCTGAATCGAGCCTATAGTGTGATAAAAAAAAAGGGGGTGAGAGTTGCTGCAGGCTTAGAGCGTCTCCAGCCTGCCAGCACATAGTGTGACCAAAGAGGAGGGAGGAGGGCGGGCTTTCATAGCTGCAGAGTGAGGCAGCCAATCAGGACATCTGGGAAGGAAGTGGGGGGGTGTCTTTGCTCTCGGTCCACTGAAGGTTGATTGAAGGACCAAATTAGCGGGGTGGAGACTGAAAGTTAAATGTGGAAGTGACATAATAGGAAGGGACTCAATGTAAGGTACTACAATAGGAAGCTACTGATATTTGTTTTTTAACTTTTGACTTTCCAATCACTTTGTGCTTCATTACCATCAGTTATCACATTTTCACCCCTGCCCATGACCTGTTCCTGCAGTGCTTTAACATTAATTGATCAACTGAGAAGCTCCTAGAGGGCGGGGTTAAGGAGCTCGTAGGCTGGTCATGGCCTGTAAATTCACGGCCTGTAATAATCTACTTTACACTATAATTCATAGAGTAGATACCTCTCAATTACAGTGTAAAATACCTTAGCAAAGTTAGAATACTCTACAGCAGGGGCATTAAACTGGTGGACCCTGGTCCGCATTCAGCCCCAAGACGCCAGTTGTCCGAGCCCCTGCCCAGGACTGACCCTAGAAAAACTGTTCCATGGTCAGCACTACTTAAAATTAACTTTAATTGAAGTCCGTTTAAAAAATGTAACATATCAAAACAGCCTTAAGAACACATTACCAGACCACGACAGTATTCCTAAATAGTGCAGCTCTTACGCGTTTCGGACTCCACCTGGTCCTTATTCATAGGACTGACCCTAGCATTGAGTCCTGATAGCTGTGTCTTTTAGTGCCCCCCAGAAACACATAGACAGCTTTCTAGCTCCCCGCCCCCTACTACTTCCTCACTGCAGACAGGAACAGTGTCAGTATGCTGGTAAGGCTGCATGGTGTATGTGTGTTTTCTGTGTATGATTGATGTTTGCTTGCTGACCTGCACCCCTCACCGAACCCCCTCCCCAGCCACTGACCTGCACCCCTCACCTAACACCCTCCCCAGCCACTGACCTGCACCCCTTACATAATCCCCTCCCCAGCCACTGACCTGCACCCCTCACATAATCCCCCTCCCCAGCCACTGACCTGAACCTCTCACCTTATCCCCCTCGCCAGCCACTGACCTGCACCCCTCACCTAACACCCTCCCTAGCCACTGACATGCACCCCTCACCTAATCCCCCTCCACGTTCACTAACCTGCACCCCTCACCTAACCCCCCTCCCCAGCCACGACCTGCACCCCTAACCAAACCCCCCTCCCCAGCCACTGACCTGCACCCCTCACCTAATCCCCTCCCCAGCCACTGACCTGCAGTCTCACCTAATCCCCCTCCCCAGCCACTGACCTGCACCCCTCACCGAACCCCCCTCCCCAGCCACTGACCTGCACCCCTCACCTAACACCCTCCCCAGCCACTGACCTGCGGTCTCACCTAATCCCCCTCCCCATCCACTGACCTGCACCTCTCACCTAACACCCTCCCCAGCCACTGACCTGCACCTCTCACCTAACACCCTCCCCAGCCACTGACCTGCACCCCTCACCTAATCCCCCTCCACGGTCACTAACCTGCACCCCTCACCTAACCCCCTCCCCAGCCACGACCTGCACCCCTAACCAAACCCCCCTCCCCAGCCACTGACCTGCACCCCTCACCTAACACCCTCCCCAGCCACTGACCTGCACCCCTCACCTAACACCCTCCCCAGCCACTGACCTGCACCCCTTACATAATCCCCTCCCCAGCCACTGACCTGCACCCCTCACCTAATCCCCCTCCCCAGCCACTGACCTGAACCTCTCACCTAATCCCCCTCGCCAGCCACTGACCTGCACCCCTCACCTAACACCCTCCCTAGCCATTGACATGCACCCCTCACCTAATCCCCCTCCACGGTCACTAACCTGCACCCCTCACCTAACCCCCCTCCCCAGCCACGACCTGCACCCCTAACCAAACCCCCCTCCCCAGCCACTGACCTGCACCCCTCACCTAATCCCCTCCCCAGCCACTGACCTGCAGTCTCACCTAATCCCCCTCCCCAGCCACTGACCTGCACCCCTCACCTAATCCCCCTCCACGGTCACTAACCTGCACCCCTCACCTAACACCCTCCCCAGCCACTGACCTGCGGTCTCACCTAATCCCCCTCCCCAGCCACGACCTGCACCTCTCACCTAACACCCTCCCCAGCCACTGACCTGCACCTCTCAGCTAACACCCTCCCCAGCCACTGACCTGCACCCCTCACCTAATCCCCCTCCACGGTCACTAACCTGCACCTTTCACCTAACACCCTCCCTAGCCACGACCTGCACCCCTAACCAAACCCCCCTCCCCAGCCACTGACCTGCACCCCTCAGCTAACACCCTCCCCAGCCACTGACCTGCACCCCTCACCTAACACCCTCCACGGTCACTAACCTGCACCCCTCACCTAATCCCCCTCCACGGTCACTAACCTGCACCCCTCACCTAACACCCTCCCCAGCCACTGACCTGCGGTCTCACCTAATCCCCCTCCCCAGCCACGACCTGCACCTCTCACCTAACACCCTCCCCAGCCACTGACCTGCACCTCTCAGCTAACACCCTCCCCAGCCACTGACCTGCACCCCTCACCTAATCCCCCTCCACGGTCACTAACCTGCACCTCTCACCTAACACCCTCCCCAGCCACGACCTGCACCCCTAACCAAACCCCCCTCCCCAGCCACTGACCTGCACCCCTCAGCTAACACCCTCCCCAGCCACTGACCTGCACCCCTCACCTAACACCCTCCACGGTCACTAACCTGCACCCCTCACCTAACCCCCTCCCCAGCCACGACCTGCACCCCTAACCAAACCCCCCTCCCCAGCCACTGACCTGCACCCCTCACCTAACACCCTCCCCAGCCACTGACCTGCGGTCTCACCTAATCCCCCTCCCCAGCCACGACCTGCACCCCTAACCAAACCCCCCTCCCCAGCCACTGACCTGCACCTCTCACCTAACACCCTCTCCAGCCACTGACCTGCACCTCTCACCTAACACCCTCCCCAGCCACTAACCTGCACCCCTCACCTAACCCCCCTCCCCAGCCACGACCTGAACCCCTCACCTAATCCCCCTCCCCAGCCACTGACCTGCACCCCTCACCGAACCCCCCTCCCCAGCCACTGACCTGCACCCCTCACCTAACACCCTCCCCAGCCACTGACCTGCGGTCTCACCTAATCCCCCTCCCCAGCCACTGACCTGCACCTCTCACCTAACACCCTCCCCAGCCACTGACCTGCAGTCTCACCTAATCCCACTCCCTGGCCACTGACCTGCACCCCTCACCTAACCCCTCCCCAGCCACTGACCTGCACCCCTCACTATCCCCCTCCCCATCCACTGACCTGCACCTCTCACCTAATCCCCCTCCCCAGCCACTGACCTGCACCCTTCACCTAATCCCCCTCCCCAATCACCGACCTGCACCCCTCACCTAACCCCTCTCCCTGGTCAATGACCTGCACCCCTCATATAACCCCCCTCCACAGCCACTGACCTGCACCCCTCACCTAATCCCCCTCCCCGGTCACTGACCTGCACCTCTCACCTGATCCCCCTTCCCAGCCACTGACCTGCACCCCTCACCTAACCCCCTCCCTAGCCACTGACATGCACCCCTCACCTTATCCCCTCCCCAGCCACTGACCTGTACCTCTCACCTAATCCCCTTCCCAGCCACTGACCTGCAACCCTCACCTAATCCCCCTCCACAGCCACTGACCTGCACCTCTCACCTAATCCCCCTCCCCAGCCACTGACCTGCACCCCTCACCTAACCCCCTTCCCCAGCTACGACCTGCACCCCTCACCGAACCCCCCTTCCCAGCCACTGACCTGCACCCCTCACCTAATGCCCCTCCCCAGCCACTGACCTGCACCCCTCACCTAACACCCTCCCCAGCCACTGACCTGCACCCCTCACTTAACCCATCCCTAGCCACTGACCTGCAGTCTCACCTAATCCCCCTCCCCAGCCACTGACCTTCACCCCTCACCGAACCCCCCTCCCCAGCCACTGACCTGCACCCCTCACCTAAGACCCTCCCCAGCCACTGACCTGCACCCCTCACCTAACACCCTCCCCAGCCACTGACCTGTACCCCTCACCTAACCCCTCCCTAGCCACTGACCTGCACCCCTCACCTAATCTCCCTCCCCAGCCACTGACCTGCTGCCCTCACCTAACACCCTCCCCAGTCACTGACCTGCATCCCTCACCTAACACCCTCCCCAGTCACTGATCTGCACCCCTCACCTAATCCCCTCCCCAGCCACTGACCTGCACCCCTCACCTAACACCCTCCCCAGCCACTGACCTGCACCTCTCACCTAATCCCCCTCCCCAGCCACTGACCTGCACCCCTCAGCTAACTCCCCCTCCCCAGCCACTGACCTGCACCCTCACCTAATCCCCCTCAGCAGCCACTGACCTGGGTATTGCACCAGAATTACCTTTACCAAGCGGTCAATTTCTCTATGCATATATCTGTGAATTGTCTCATGTTAAAAGAACTTGTATTTATTGTATATACACTATGAAGCTGTGACTTTATATTTTGCCTTTACCAGCATTAAAAAACTATTCATTTGAATGCAGTTGTGCCTTTTGGGTGTTCAGTTTTCCTCTTTTGTACATATATGTTGTCCTTGGTTCTTCTCCTTAATATTGATTTACTTTAAGAAAGTGTTCTTCAATGAGTAATTAACATTATACCTCTTCTGGGTGTTCAGTGTTCCTCTTTTGTACATATGAATAGTTTTTAAAGGGTTTTGAATGATGCTGAAGGTCCGGTTTAATTCCCCTGACCTGCATCCCTTACTTGAAAAATATGGCTTATTGCTAGGGGTTGTTTACTGGTGCTGTTCAGCTCGAACCTTCATCCTCCGGTAAGTGGACCTCCCCTAAAAGTAATTGAGTACCCCTGCTCTACAGATTTCAGCTTTACTTAATTTTATTTAGAACCCTGAAGGATAAAACATAGATAGATAATGACATTGTAATTAGCTGTAGCAGCCAGGTATCATTATCCTTCATCTTCATCCTAGCTGCATTTCACCACCAAAAAAAACAAAAAAGCAAAATGAAAAGGTCCAGTTCTTAGATACTCAATGCAAGTCATGCTATAGAGAGGGATGTTTGGTTTTCAATTAGAACCAAGGAGAAGGTTTTGTTTACCGAAGACTATTAAGCCAAACTTTGAAGAATGTATCCAAATCCTTGTGCAGTATATTAACGTTAGAATTAAATATCATTTAAGAAAAAAATAAAATCTTTCACCTCTCATTGGAAAAAAAATCAGTCATTTTCTGCTGAGATTTTTAATTGGTCTTGCAAGTCTACAGTTCATGTCAAGATGTCACAATGATGGAAGCTCAAACAGCGCCTTAAGAACACAGTCTGGCTTGTCAAAGGGCATAAACATCAAAACAACCTACCACTTATTTATTTTACAAGAAGTCTGAGAAACATTGTCAGCGGCTCCTTTTTTTGAATCTGACATTCCGTGACTTTACATGTGAAGGAAAGTGAGGTTTAGTGTTTGTAGATAAAAAAAAAACTTGTACCAAATTGGTAGTACTACTGTAATAGATCACCAATGTTGCAGCCAATACAGCAGTAACTAGTAGAACCCACCTCACTGACCCAAAAATGCAGAAGCAGGCTAAGACTTCCTTGTCACCTGAAGGTTATGTGGAACAGAACAAGTAGAAACTACCTCATTGGCCCAGTAACAAGTAAAACCCACCTCACCGATCCAAAAATGCAGAAGCAGGCTAAGACTTCCTCGTCACCTCAAGGTTATGTTAAACAGAAGAAGTAGAAACCACCTCTCCGACCCAAAAATGCAGAAGCAAGCTAAGACTTCCTCGTCACCTCAAAGTTATGTGGAACAGAACAAGTAGAATCCACCTCACCCGACCCAAAAATGCAGAATCAGGCTAAGACTTCCTAGTCACCTCAAGGTTATGTGGAACAGAACAAGTAGAAACCACCTCACCAGCCCAGTAACAAGTGGAACCCACCTCACCGATCCAAAAATGCAGAAGCAGGCTAAGACCTCCTCGTCACCTGAAGGTTATGTGGAACAGAACAAGTAGAAACCACCTCATTGGCCCAGTAACAAGTAGAACCCACCTCACCGATCCAAAAATGCAGAAGCAGGCTAAGACTTTCTCGTCACCTCAAAGTTATGTGGAACAGAACAAGTAGAAACCACCTCACTGGCCCAGTAACAAGTGGAACCCACCTCACCGATCCAAAAATGCAGAAGCAGGCAAAGACTTCCTCGTCACCTGAAGGTTATGTGGAACAGAACAAGTAGAAACCACCTCACCGGCCCAGTAACAAGTAGAACCCACCTCACCGATCCAAAAATGCAGAAGCAGGTTAAGACTTCCTTGTCAACTCAAGGTTATGTTAAACAGAAGAAGTAGAAACCACCTCTCCGACCCAAGAACGCTGAAGCAGGTTAAGACTTCCTCGTCACCTCAAAGTTATGTAGAACAGAACAAGTAGAAACCACCTCACCGACCCAAAAATGCAGAAAAAGGCTAATACTTACTAGTCACCTCAAGGTTATGTGAAACAGAACAAGTAGAAACCACCTCACCGACCCAAAAATGCAGAAGCAGGCTAAGACTTCCTAGTCACCTCAAGGTTATGTGGAACAGAACAAGTAGAAACCACCTCACCGACCCAAAAATGCAGAAGCAGGCTAAGACTTCCTAGTCACCTCAAGGTTATGTGGAACAGAACAGGTAGAAACCACCTCACCGACCCAAAAAGTTTGTCTTTGTCTTCTATCTCCAGCCCAGTGCCCCAAAACTGCATGAAATTCAACATCTTACTACTTCCTGTTAATGTTTTTATAAATATTGGGCAAAAAAAAGTAAAGAAAAAAAAAAAAAAAGCTGTTTTGGGGCATACAAGGTGACGGCATGAACTTCATTTTTTTGGGTATAGGATCACTGGATCTATTCAACAGCCTACAGTCCAATGATTGCACTTAAGTACGGTAATGCTTTATTCTTAATAAGAATTTTTCTATTTAAAGCCTTTTACAAGGTCTCTTTAGCTTTGCCAGTAATTACTTCCCTATTGAAGGCATGTGAACTTTGTATAACTTTAATACAGATTTAAATCACAAAACAACGCCCCTTACTTTTTCAATTTTTTTGGAAAAAAAAAACCATGGCTGGAGCCAAATAAAACATCTAAAATGCAAAAGTAATCTCTCTAAAATCCCCCATATACCTAACTTCTTGGGAATTACCAAAAGATGCTTTCACCACCCTGTCTTCTCTACTTTCTGTACCACCCACTAGACATGCCTCTGACAGTTTGAGTGTCAGGGCCAGCGATTGCCAGGATGCATCATGACCCAGTGCTCGGGGTGACCTCCGATAACCGCCATCTTTCTCACAGTCCTGCAAAGATTCCTGGCATCAGTGACCACACACCTGGAATTATTTTTTCCCTTTTCGGAAGGTCAGGACAAGGTTCACCAGTGTTCAGTATCCAGTTCATAGCATATTGTGTAATGTTCACCGCTGCTTCACTTATAGTAAGCCCTCCATTACACACGGGCAGGCTGATTCATTACTAGTGCCAGGTACCAACATGAGCGTCTGTAGCGAGGCATTGAGAGCGACCGCTAGTAGTCGCTGTGCTTGGCCATGGTTTGCTGTTTCAGAGCGTCTGTCGCTGACCGGCATTGATGAATATATTGTGTGAGTCGCTCTAACACTAGTACAGCGCTGTATGGGAGCGAACGGTTGCGGCAGCTTAGTGCAACAGACTTACACCATATTCATCAAAAAAATAGCCTCACACAGTGCCGGTGCTCAAAATAGGGTAGTTGTAGCCCATAGCGCCATCTATTTTTGAACACATGTCCACCAGTAACAAAGCGAAAACACATGGAGTTTTCAAAAATGACCTTTTCTAGGCCATGAGAGGTCACACAATTATTTGATAATTGAAAAAAAATAAAAATAAAATAAAACCCTGTTTAAAGAGAATAAAAGGAACGTCCATTGAAATGTATGGGAGAACGACAGGTAGCGACAGGTAATACCAGGCGCTCTGGAAGCTAGAGCTTCGGCGCTATACACTGAGCCGTCTGTGATGATGAATCAGTCGCTGTTAGAGTCGCTCACCAGATTCGCTTTCATAAATGTGGAATTGCGTACATCGCTCGGCGGTCACCGTTCGCTACCTGCCGTTACCTGTCGCTGCCAGTCGTTACCTGGTGCTATGGCTTGATGAATAAAGCCCTAATTATTTTAGATATTCAAGCTTATGCTCCTATAGTCTTTGTGTTCAGCATTGGGCATGCAGGATTGCCTAGTCAGTTATGTGTATGCACAGAAATGAAAGAAAAAATGGCCGCACCAACCCCCAATAATGTAAGTGTGCAACACCTGAGTACCTGACAATACACAATGCAAGAAGAAACAAGGGGCCCCCAAATAGCCCCCCAAAATACTCAGGATCAAGTCGCACCACTGTATTAAATGTTACAATGTACCGTAAATCTTTATTAGTATATATTTACAAGACTGATTAAAACATATTTAAAAAACCAAAAACGACAAACCACTAGGGGGAGCTGCTAGCTGCTAGTCGCTATATTATTCAAGATATTTTATTGTTCAAAGAACCTCTTGTATAATCCTCATAATAAATGCCCCCACTCCTACTCCTTTTAAAGTGCAAGTGCCAACCTTTGCTAACTTAGTATAAAACAATCTATACTAATATCATAATCTGAATTCATAATATAATGACTAATAATGATGGATAAAGTGCAAATCTACAGTGAAAAATTGATGAATTAAGTGCTAATGTGCCAAAAACGTGGATTTATGAGGACCCAGTGGAGCAGCAAAAATAGACAGTAATATATACAGATAAGATCTTACATGTGCTGACAAGTAGCTGCAGGCTCCCCTCCCCCGGGCCAACGCGTTACGTGACGAATACCTCGTCACTTCATCAGGGCGACAATGAACCATTTGCACTTTAGGGGTAGGAGTGGGGGCATTTATTATGAGGATTATACAAGAGGTCCTTTGCACAATATAATATATAGAATATTATCTTGAGCCACAAAGAAGAATAAGAATGAAAGCCTTAGGGCAAAAAGTCTGATGGAGGCCCTCCTGGCCCTAGGACAGCCTTTGGCTATGTTCAGCGGCTCAGCAGGGTTATGTGTGCCCTTGCAAATGTTTTCTGTAATAGAACTGAACAGAAGTCAACTGCAATGTAGACAAGCAGCAGCCATCAGACAACCCAAGGAAGCACTTGGTGTAGGCCAGTGGGGTGTCCAGGCATGGCTGGCATCAGCACCCGGCAAGCCTGGTCAACTGCCTGGGGCCTCCACCCCCCAGGGGGGCACACTGACAGCTGGCACAATGTGGTTAAAGAACTTAAACTTGTTTTGCCACTTACATTGCATCGGGCTCATGCGCTGCCATCAGTTCGGCCCCATCCACCCCTGTCCCCTCAGCTTTGCCCCATCAATCATTTTCCCCTCAGCTCTGCCTATCCATCCCTGTCCCCTCAGCTCTGCCTATCCATCCCTGTTCCCTCAGCTCTGCCCCATCCATCCCTGTCCCCTCAGTTCTGCAAAATCCATCCATGTCACCCCAGTTCTGCCCCATCCATCCCTGTCCCCTTTGCTCTGCCCCACAGCCCTGTCCCATCCACCCCTCTACCCTCAGCTCTGCCCCATCCCCTCAGCTCTATTTTTCTCCATTCCTGTCATCCCAGCTTTGCCCATCTACCCATATTCCTTCCAGATCTGCCTGTCTATCCATTTTTTCTTCCAGCTCTGCCCAGCTACCCTCCCACCAGCTCTACCCAGCCATTCCTGTCCTTTTCATTTTTCCCATCCATCCCTCTTCCTCCCAGCTATTGCTCCATCCATCCATTCCTGCCCTTCCTGTTTTTTCCATCCCTTTTCCTCAATACTCCCATTCATGCGGGACCAACAGCTCCAATAAGAGGTTGGAGGGCAAGCAGCCACCTCTTACTTTTGACCATGGAATTTATAGACCCCTGACCAGGGCCGGCTCCACGTTTATGTGGGCCCTTGGGTGGCATGGTCTCAGTAGACCTAGTGGGTATAGTGCATAGTGGGTATGCCAGCAATCCCAGGGGGTTTCACACAGTATGGATATCACAGATTGGGATCCTCAAGGTATAGGAAATCAGCTGGGGTGGACAACTTACAAGCAGAACAAAACCCAGCACTTCTTCCCCTGGAATCTAAATCGAGATGCCACGTTGTGTGGAACCCCACCATTCGAGGAGATGTGGGCACCAGCTGTGGAGGTGCCCTCCCAGTGCCATTGCACATGCCAAATGCAGGCCCTGTCAGTGGGCCCCCCTGGAGGGTGGGGGCACCCAGCAGCTGACCCGCCTTGCCGGGTGCTGACGCCAACCTTGCCCCTGACCTACGACTCTACACCGCAAAGGGGCCCACTGATGCCATGCCGCCCGAGGGCCCACATAATCTTGGAACTGGCCCTGTGTTCAGGCCCTTCCAATAGAACCAGGCCCTAAAATTATGTGTGTGTTCTCCTCTTTGATTTGGGATGCCCTGCTGCATACCCACTACCTGTAAAGCCCTATACCAAGCAGCCAGGCAGCCCATAACTGCCACTTCTGCGCAATCCTGCTGGTTTTCCACCCAACCTGCCCACATGCAGCTTGACAGCATTGCCTGTCAGTGGTGTTGGCCCCCAAGTGGTGTAGGCCCAGCTCTTTGTGCCCAGTGCTTGATCCAGCCCTGCATGCCCCTGCTTTGCCGTTCCACATAATGCACAGCTTCCGACTTGGTAATTTACACTTTTTACAATATTAATATCTTTGAAAAAGAAGCACAATTTAGATTAAGTTTTTTTTTTAAATAAATTGTAATCGATTCTTAGATGTGTGTCAGTGTATATGGTAATTTACGCTATGTAAAACAGTATCAGACATCTATGTACTCTCTCCCAACACGTAATAATTTTACTTCTCTCGCTGAATAGATTAATCTGTTAAATATAGGCCGGTAGATGGATGCAAATAACATCGAGGCATCTTTAATTAAGAATGTTCTCTTTTAACAAGTGCTAGTGAAAATGTATTTTAAAAAAAGAAAAAAAAAGAAACAGAAAAATGAAAGCTAATGTTATGTTATGCAGTGGTAAGATTTTATAGCTATTAATTATTATGGAGAAAGGGTGACATGTGCATCGAATTAGTCATGGAACTCTCCTTTTTTGGCCCATAGAAAACCCCTACAAAAAATATCTAGCCACATATGTCCAAGACAGGGGCAATCCCACCCCAAACCCAGAGGGTAGTCAATTCAGATGCCTAGGCTAAAAGCTTTTCATGATAATGTTACACATTATAATTTAGGGACTATATTGTGGGACTGGAGCAATATGAGAGTCAGTGTGCAGTGAAAGAATTTCAGAAAAATCTGATCGGCACTGTTATATCCTGCATCAATGGGACTTTGAGGGTGGCTTTATTAGGTGGGTGGATTCTCTGTACGCTGCCCCAGTGCCTTCATATAATATTGTGGTCACCAGTTAGACAGATTTCCAATTTTGAGAGGAACAAAGGTGTCCATCTGTAGGGGCCTGGGTATAACTAGGAACATGTCAGTTAACTAATAAGAAGCCTTTTAAATAGAGTTCACCATATATTAAGCTCTTGTGTGGTTTCTACCCATAAAAATGTGCATTGCGAGTGCCATACCCTAAACTAGACTCAAGATGGCAGTAGTGGGTTTAGGCCATAGACTAACATTAGACCATAGGCTATAATAGGGGTTGTTCTAGAAGGTGAAGTCAGACGGGTTGTTAGTCATAACAGGAGGAAGACTATTAACATAGCTATAATTAGAAGGGTAGTGATTGGTTGGAAGGTCGCTCTCTAAACCAGATGTCGTACATGAGGCCAAACATGTGATAGAAGATTCTGGAAGCTAGTGAGAAGGGATATAGGGAAGCCCCAGGCCCAAAGCCACGTAGAAGTAGTTGTGATTCACCATCTTGAATTGTAAGAGGAGCAGGAATCCTGACTCTAACAGAGAGAGGAGGGAGAGATCCAGCAAAGGACATTATTCTCTTTGGGAAGTAATACTTTATAATTGTACCTGTGACTATGGACAGAACCAGAACTGTAACTGGAAGGATATATTGTACCTTGTTTGCTGTTTGCCTGTGGATTAAATAAAGAGGAACTCTGCTTTCATCTGCTGGACTACTGTTCATCTTTTCAGGCGGCAACAGCCACTATCCCACCTGATATAGCTGTGTCCAGATGTTAAAGTATTGGAGGTGGCGGGGAGGTCCCAAACAATTAGCCTCTTTGCTGACAGCATCTTGCTAGTGGTCACTAACTCTATAATATCACTTCCAAACCTATTTAAGATTCTGGTGGACTTTGAATGCATCTCGGGGTTCCAAGTCAATCTTTTGAAATTGTATGCGCTAAACATCAGCCTCCCAATAATTGATTTGCAGAAGTTAAGAACGACTACCAATGCAAAGTGAAAATCAAGGTCCATCCTATATCTAGGAATACAAATTGCTGGGGATTATTGCAACCTTTATGAGATTAACTACCTGCCAATGACCCTTATCCACTTACTCTCTATTAAATGGGCTCATTTGAACCTCTCGTGGATGGGGAGGTTGGTTGTGAGGTGGAAAATGAAATATTATAATTAGTATTAATTATTTAGTTCTAGACCCCTGTATGCCATCACTCACATCTCCAGTGTGTGGAGGGGGTTTTACCCCTCCCTCCTCATAGGTTTAACAATTATTAAGAATGTTATGTCTGCTTAATGAGAAACAGATGTTCTTCATGTCTGAACTATACCGTTCATATATGTAGACCTGTATATATTTGAAATATGCAATGGACATCTGACATGTGTCCAAGCATCTAATCAGAATGGTCATTTAAGCTCCTTTGTCTAAAACTGTTATCTAAGCAAGCAAAAGAGCCAGTGGCAGTGGGCAGTAGCAGGCCCCAGGTTGACCAAATAAACATTGCATTTCCTGAAAACCTTTGTTTCTGAGTCATTCTGAGTGCCATTTCCACTTTATTTGCAATAAAGATGCAGTGGCCCAGCACACCAGCACATATATATCAATCACTACAGCTTAGGGTTCATTTTTTAGACCTAAATTATGTGAAGGAATAGGCCTTATGTGGAGGCAATTGGCCGCCGGTGGGCAGGACATTCCAGAGGCTGGAACCTCACTACTCATGTGAGCTTGTCTGAATGCATATGATCTAGACCCCTGTATGCCATCTCTCACATCTCCAGTGTGTGGAGGGGGTTTCACCCCCCTCCTCATAGGTTTAACCATTATCAAGAATGCTATGTCTGCTTAATGAGAAACAGATGTTTCTCATATATAGATACACATATATTACAATCACTACAGCTTAGGGTTAATTTTTTTAGACCTAAATTATGTGGAGGGATAGGCCTTATGTGGAGACAATTGGCCGCCAATGAGCTCCCTGGGCGCACCATCCCTGCAATTAGACCACAATACATAGCAACATATTGTCAGGGTAGCAGAGTGTCCAGGCTCCTTTATAAACCCTAAAGCACTTGTTCTCAACCTGCGTAATGCCTACCCTGGGGGTACTCAGCAACGTTCAAGGGTGCACCAACATAGTTGCTCTAAATGGTTGCAGGAAGCACCTGACAGGGGGCCCCTTCCAGATGTTTTTTCTCACCCTGGGCTGGTACCTGCACTTTATTTTTACCGGCCAGTACCTTAAATGGAGGGAGGGGTCCGGGTGCGGCCAAAGCCTGGGTTGGCGTCCCAGCCAGTCCTTGATTGTAGAGTGCAAGGGAAGCATGCTGTATGTGCCTTCAACCCCATCTTGCCTTCATCCTCTCCTACCTCCTTGTCAGCCATGACATCAGCCTCTCCTAGGCCCTCCCTTAATACCTCTTCTCCCTCATCTGTACTTACCCCCACCCCTCTGCATTGATTGAAGACCAAGCCACACAAGACCATACCCCCCAAAAACCAAACCCTCACAAGACTGGTATTCTTTGTAGGGAAAGGTGGCAACCTTACCCATCCTCCATTTAACATTTCACTTCTCTCCTGCCTGGCAAGAGAATGAATTTCATCCTCTGCTCTGCACCATATCCTCGCTGGCCCCGCCCCCTCTGTGTATGCTCTGCTCTGCTTGGTTTACAGACCAGGGACAGAGCACAAAGTTGCACCACCACTGTCACCTGTGAAAAACATGTGGTCAGCTCTACCTTAAGCATGATCCAAATCCCAAGTGTAAGGAAATCATCCGGTGCGGCAAGGAGAGCTCCACTCCAAATCTCCAAGTACAACTGAATGATAGCCAGCCAGGGTTTCCATTAAAAAATCAATCCAAAATATTTCCACATTCCATTAAAATCAAAGTAAAAAACTCAGTAAACATTTAACAAACACTTCTACGCGTTTCGGGCCAAGCAAGGCCCTTAGTCATGATTAAGGGTCTTGCTTGGGCCGAAATGCGTAGACGCGTTTGTTACATTTTTACTGAGTTTTTGCCTTTCGATTTTTTGCCTTGGCTGGCTATCATTCCGGAACCACTGTCACCTGCCAAAATACAGGAAATAGTCCTAGATTTCAAGCAGTTATTTTCTGCTAACCATCAACTTTTTTAATGCTGCTCAGGTTTGCATTGCACCACCCTCACTGATGTTCTTCTGAGGCGCCTGCATCCCAGCTGGCGCCACTGACACCTGCTAGAGCCCACTGAAGGATCCTCTGAATCTCTTGTGGGCCAATCCAAGCCTGCTCCCAGTCACAATATATCTTATCCCAGCATATTTGCAGTAAAATGAATCTTGGCACGAGCCTGGAAAAAGTGTAATATCCCTTCTTCTGAAAAACATATATCTTAGTTAAATATATTATGATCTACAAAAAACTAGGGATTTTCTCTAGTGAATCTACAGTATGAAACAATTAAAAATGCAGGCCGTGGATACACCTTCACCCCTGACAATAGACATGTACATGCCCTCACTATCTGACCTGAAAAATTATTAGGGCAGCTTCTGGGAGAGGGCTAAACAGGGCAGTCACCCTTGGCGCCAAGGCCGTTGGTGGCACCTTTATCCCAGTAACCCTGTTTTTGCAGATGAGTGAACTCCACTGTTGGTGATCCAGGTCCAGGAGTGCAGAGGAGAGCCACCAAACAAATAAGAAGAATGAAGGATCTTAGTTATGAGGAAAGATTACGAGAATTAAATCTGTTTAGTCTTGAGAGGAGACGACTGAGGGGGGACATGATTAACTTGTATAAATATATAAATGGCCCATGCAAAAAATATGGGGGAACACTATTTCAGGTAAAAACCTCTCTAAAGACAAGGGGGCACTCCCTTCGACTGGAAAAAAAGAAATTTAGTCTCCGGATGCGACAATAATTTTTTACCATAAGAAAAATAAATCTATGGAATAGCCTCCCACAGAAGCTTGTTACAGCATCATCCGCTGACAGCTTCAAAAAAGGATTATATGCTTATTTAGAAGAAATAACATTAACAGTTACTATTGGTGGTTATCAGTAAAAAAAAATAAATAAATAAATAAACTAACCACCAATAACTTCCACCTATAAAATAAAATAAAAAATAACTTCCCTTACCCCAACACCCTTGTTTGAACTTGATGGACATATGCCTTTTCAACCGTATTAACTATGTAACTATGTAAGACAGGCCCTTTTATGTTTTGGGATTTGTGATAGGGAGGAGGCACCGCCTGCTTCTAAGGCAGAGGTACAGAAAAACATATGGGTATGGGATAGAATCAGCCCCTAAGGATGGGTGAGAAGGGGGAAGAGTTTTTTCTTTTCAGCACTGAGCTCAATTTTACCTAGAAACTGCCCTGTAAATGATGGTACATGTTTAAGAAATTCTTGCAGCTCTCACCTTTACTCTTTGTTCTTCTTACCTTCTACTCCCCTGCCCTGGACCGGCATCAGCACCCGGTAAGCCCGGTCAACTGTCGAGGGCCCCCACCCCCCAGGGGGGCCCACTGACAGCAGGCACAATGTGGTTAATCAAAAAAACTTTTTTTTGCCACTAACATTGCATCGGGCCCCAGCGCTGCTCCCTCTCCCCTCAGCTCTGCCCCATCCATCCATGCCTCCTCCTTCGCTCTGCCCCACAGCCCTGTCCCCTCAGTTCTGTTCCATCCACCTCTCTACCTTTAGCCCTGCCCCATCCCCTCGGCTCTATGCCTCTCCATCCCTGTCCTCCCAGCTTTGCCCATCTACCCCTTTTCCTTCCAGGTCTGCTAGTCTAGCCATCTTTCTTCCAGCTCTGCCCATCTACCCCTCTGCCAGTCTAGCCATCTTTCTTCCAGCTCTGCTCATCTACCCTCCCCCCCACCAGCCCTACCCAGCCATTTCTGCCCTTTTCATTTTGCCCATCCATCCCTCTTTCTCCCAGCTATCTCCCATCCATCCATTCCTGCCCTTCCTGTTTTGTCCATCTCTCTTCCTCAATACTCCGCCCATTCAAGTGGGTCCAAACTAAAAAACAGCTCCAATAGGGGGTTGGGGGGCAAGCAGCCCTTCTTAGTTTTGGCCATGGAATTTATAGACCCCTGACCCATGACTCTCCACCGCAAAGTGGCCCACTGAGGCCATGCCGCCCGAGGACCCACATGAACCTGGGGCCGGCCCTGCCCCTGTCCTCTCCCATTTTCTACTTCTCTCTCTTTTATACTCCTCCTATTCTGTTTCCTCCCTTTTCTTTCCCTCTCCTCTCTCTATGTTCTTCCTCTCCATTTTTTCCCCTCGTTTCCTTTCCCATATTAGTTTTTTGCTGTGTTCTTTTGCAATTTTGCAAAGCAATTCTGAATTTGGTTATGTGTACTCACTGTGAATAGCCATCCACGTGCGCCTTTTGTCTTTTATATCTTCTCTGCAGTTCACCTGCACAAGAGTACAGTATGTATCATTCGCATGTGTACTCTTATATTTTAAACCTCTTTGTTTGTATGTGTGCTCAGTTTTTTCAAAGTTAAATAGTGGATTGAGCTTTAGTATACTCAGGGGAAAAGGGAAATATGAGACCTGGGCTGGTCTCAATGCTCAAAAACTTGCCACTCCCAATTTTTATTAAAATATAACCAAATTATATTTTTTTAAATCACATAGAATTTATATATAGTTCATCCATACATTGAATTGCTGCTTTAGTCATTGGGGTGCTTTTTAGCTGGACATGTTTCCCTATAATGGGAAAGGGGCTTTTTCAACACCTCTTATGCACTGAAAATACATAAGGAGGGAAGGAAGAGTGCGAGAGGGAAGAAAGATAAAATAAATATCACAGGTTGAAATATTCATTGTATGCTTACATGGTGTATATCTGGAATCTACCTTATGAATTGAGTAGAAATCATATAAGCAAATATAGATCATTCCGTTACAGGACAGACAGAAGGCGAGTCGATGGAACCTCAGCATATGTCATTCCACATGACTGTATTACTAGAGTAAAATTTATGTAAAGTAAAATTGCTATATAGATATGACGTGCATGATGTTAATTTCTATTAACCTTTTTAGTATGCTAATGAAAGATATCCCCCTCTCAGGTGGTTCAGGAGGAGGGTGGTCGGCAACCGCCCATCAACAAGTTAGAGGGTGGCAGCTGGTAATGGCTGCTAAACCAGCCTTGTGTTCTACCTCCACTAAGTCCGTGTTTGGCATTTGGCCCGAACACGGAAGAGCTGGTTGATGGGCTGCCAAACAGGCCATCAACGCAACTTACCTATGCAGAGTGTGCAGCAGGAAGTAACTCACCTGAGCCTCGATCCGGTCCCTGGTCGGTGGTTGGTGTTCCTTTCAAATGGGCAGTGCTGCCACTCTTTCTATGGCCCTTGCCTAAGCCCATTTGACAGGAACGAGGACTGCTGACCAGAGACCAGATTGGGGTCACAGTGAAAAACTGTGACAAACATTGTCAACTGTCTTTCCAGTTTTATTCAAAAAAACTTAGTAACAACTGCAAAACCCATACTAACCCTTAGCATATTCCCTCCCTGTCCTCCTGGAGAGCCTTAAAAGAGCACCAGACCTGTACCAAAGGGCATAGGATCTAGTATGTTTCCACTGCCAGAGACTAGTTGTTCAACCTCTAAAACTTGGGCATCCAAGCCAATATGCCTGATATGTGCAGCTAGTAACCCATTTTTTTTTAAATAAACCAAAATTTTGACCAAACTATTTGAGACATAGACATTGGTGGTGTTTGGCTGACCATTGCCAAACAGCCTCCATCCCAAATAGGGGGCTGTGCTCCATCTCAAGCCAGAAGCTTTTTATCCTTGTTTAGTGTCAGGATATGGTAGGAAATTACTACAAATGGCTATTTCCAGGGTTAGCTTTCTTTCCTACTTTATGATTAACCTCAACAGCAACAGTTGACAGATACTTCTCTAGCTGTAATGCACTTGATGACAGCTTCCCTTTAACTATAGGCTCTAGAAAGCTATAACCCGTGTGAAAGGCATAAACATTCTTAAGCGCATAAAAGTACCCTGTCAGTCTCTATGGTTTCTATGGCCTAAGCCCATTTGATAGCAATGCCAACCAGGGACCAGATTGGGGCTCAGGTGAGTTACAGCAGCGCTTTCTGCTGCAAGCTGCTGCGTCTCAAACCCAAAGTTTTATTCATAGTTCAGCCGAACTTACTTCGCCCAACACAATTTATAAGCAGTGTAAAAAATATGTGAAAAACATAACTGCCTTTCCAGTTTCAATAAGAAAAAATAACTGCAATAACCATACTAACCCTTTGTGTATTCCCTCCTTGTCCTCCTAGAGAGCCTTAAAAGAGCAACAGGGGTGCGCACACTCGTGGGCTGGAAGATGGCAGCGGCTTAAACCAGCCCCATGCCCACAGGGAAGAGAAAGGGTTATAGCATAGAGTGAAAGGATGCTGAACGGTGAGATATTACAGAACACTAAGAAGTGCCATGAATAGCGTTTGCCAGGATGGTACATGAAGTGATTTGCGGCCGGTAGAAAGAACTAGAGGACACTGTGTGAGGCAGTATAGTTAAGATGGCGGCAGTCCTTGAGGTGAACTCTATTGAAATAATGTGTGAGGTGCCAGGATCTGGGGGTGAACGGCAGTGACCCGGACGACAATTCTTCTTCAAATCAAAAGCACTTTATCGAAAATCAATATTCAACAGCCAAAAAATCTCTTACTTCAGAGAAGGTTGCAGCCAACAATGCAGTACAGCACGCGGTTACCTCACCAGCTCTATTAAAGTCCAGGGTAGGATAATACAGCAAGCTGAAAGGCCTTGTTGTAACAGGTCCGCTTTCAGGGCATACAAGTCCAGGCTGTTAATCCACCAGTCCAAATTCAGGGAACAAAAACAAAGTCCTTCGGCTGCCTTCAGTTCTGTCAGTCTTTGTGAGTAGCAAGACCTGGGCTCCTAATCCCAGGTGGTTCAACAACCAATTGAAAGCCCATCATCTACTTTTATTATGCTTCCTTGCAATCAGCCTCATCACCTGTGTGAGAACTGGGAGTAGGGGGAAAACCCTTGGCGGACTGGGATTGTGCCTGATTGAGCAAAGCAGGGGAGAATATACACCATTCAGCACTTTCCCATACACTTTACCACAGCCGCTTAATATAGCGTCAAACCTGTGGAGAAAGAGCATTAAGTTTGCAAATTCCCTGTGGTGTGTTGAGGCTGCTGCATATATATATAGAGGCTATTTTTAGAATTTACCTCACAGCTGAGAGAAAGCAAGATGGAGGAGGCCCTCAAAGCAGAAATGGAGGAGAATGAGGGCAGAGCCGCAAGGTCTTCAGCATTACAGACTTCTGCAACTTCACAATTTCAAGTAAGCCCTGATATTCTTAGTCGATTTGAGAACATGCTCACTAAAGCCTTGTGTTCCAAAAATAAGATTATAATGGATCATTTCACTAGAGAACTAGATAAAGTATCTGGTGGCTTACACTCTTTAGAGGGTAGGCTAAGAGCAGTTTCAGCAGCACAGGAGGCGCTAAATACAGAAATTAACATTCTTAAGAAGGAGAATGAAACACTACAATCCAAAATAGAAGACATGGAAAATATAGACAGGAGGTCTAATCTCCGCTTCAGGGGCGTGCCAGAACATATGGAAGGTGTTAAGTCTGTGATAACTGCTCTGTGTCAGGAGTTAAAACCAGAAATCCCTATTGACCACCTGAAATTTGACCATATCCATAGATCCCTAAGCCCCCGCAGACCCCTGGAAGAGCCAAATTCCTCTTTTATAGCACCAAGGAAGCGATACAAAGAGCTGCCCGGACCTCTATTGGCAATTCTGCAGGAAAACAGAGTAAAGTATAAATGGGGATATCCCTTTTGTATTACTTTTAGCCATAAAGACATCTCTTTTTCGGCCATTTCGGTAGCGGATTTGCAAGCTCATATGATTACGGTGGGCCCAGGGCCGGATTAAGTGTGGTGGAGGCCCCAGATACAGTATTTTTTTTCCTCAAAACAATTGTCTAGCTAAGTAAGTTAAAGTGGAGCAAAACCCAGGATTTTGACTATCCTGGGTTTTGGTCCACTTCCCCGGGGCACCCCGATCGGGGATGAAAGTGTGATTCCCGCTGCACACCGCTCGGCACTCCCCCCATCACCTGCCTGCCACAGAGAACCACTGTATTTACATTAAAACATGAAATGTTTATTGGCTTCAGTCTCGTGCCCGGGGCAAGCGACCCCCCTGCCCCCCTAGCTACGCCCCTGCTTCCGCCCACCTGCCTGCTGCTTCGAACCTGTCACCAGTTTTCCTGCGCACACGCCTGCCCGCCTGTCGGCTGATCCTGCTGTCCTCCCAATCCATCCACCACCCAAGGGCCGAACCTGTCACCCTGCCTGCAGATACGTATACCCGCCCGCCTACTGCCTGCACACCCATCCGATCCTGCTTGAATGCTGGCCATGTCCCTGCTTCCCCCTGCTCTCCTGGCTGCACAGTGCGCACACACACGCCTGCCACACAGGCAACTGAAGTCCCGACCATAATGTAGATTTGGTGGAGGCCCCCTTAGCAGGGAAAGTGGTGCGCCCCCCCTATAATCTGGCCCTGGGCGGGGCTGTGGAGACAAACATCATCTAAGTCCCCTAGAGGAGAAGAGGAATCCCCTAAAATTCAATGGGCAGGAAAACGCTTGACACATAGAACTCTCGACTAACAGGGCATCCACTCTGATGCCACTTGAAGCTTTACCGACTGAACTTGAGCTTATCTTTAAAGTCCTTTTTCTCAGTTTTTCTCAGCATACATTTAATTGTAAGGGTTTTCATCAAAGTACTACGTTTCCATGGAAATGTTTAGATCTTATACTAGTTTTGACGTTCTTTTGCGTAGTAGAGTTATAGTAGTTTATCCCTAACTTCTCGGCAGCACTGCAGTGACGCACCCCAGTTAAACCAGAAACAAAAGTATTTGTGTGTTTTTAACTGCTAATTGTAAGTTGCTTTGCTCATTTTTGTTTTTCAGAAGCAGCAGTTAATTATCTTCATTCTGTAAGTGAGCAGACCTCTAGATCGGTTGTTTTTTCTTTTTACTTTTTTGGCTGTTCTAGAGTTGTGCTCCTGGTGTAAATTCTTCCCTTTTTTTGTTGTTTTTTAGTGAAGAGTAAGAAGAAAAAGAGCAACAGACCTGTGCCAAAGGGCATAGGGGCTGGTATGTGTCTACTGTCAGAGGCTAGTTGTTCGACCTCCAAAACTTGGGGACCTTTTTTTCAAAAATCCGAAAATTTGACCAAACTATTTAAGACATAGACATTAGTGGTGTTTGGATTTGGGTTAAGCTGTTCTCCTCATCTCTAGCAAGTACAGTAGGTTTGCAAATTCGACACAGCCCACCAAACCTTGAAAATTGCAAAATGTGCTGTTACAATTCAAAAGAAGTTGACACACATTCATCTGGAGCCAAAAGCTTCTTATCCTTGTTTAGTGTCAGGAAATGGTAAGAAATTACTACAAATGGCTATTTCCAGAGTAAGCTTTCTTTTCTACTTTATGATTAACCTCAACAGCAGCAGTTGACAGATACTTGTCTAGGCGTAATGCACTTGATGGCCGCATCCCTTTAACTATAGATTCTAGAAAGCTCTATCCTGTGTGAGAGGCATGAACCTTTTTTAGCGCATAAAAGTACCCTGTCAGTCTAACCTTTTCCTGGTGCGAGAGTAGCGTAATTATATGTGTCATCAGCTTTTATTTTATTCTTTAAGGGAAAACTATCCTCTTGTGTTTCAACAACACCCACCATGTTATTATCACATTCTGTACTCTGAATTGTGTTTTCAGTTTCTGTGTGCACAGCTGTAGTCGTCATACTTAAAAAAAAAAAAAATATTTCTCAAAATGTATTTTTGAAAGAAATCTAATGGGTATCTACAGTAATTTAAATGCAAACTATTAATATCTTTCTACTCCTGCTATGCTGTCACCAGCTTTGCTCTACATATATTTGGCTCAATTTAATTTTATAACTGTTAACTTGGCGGAGCAAAGGACGCTTGTCAGAGCTGAGTGGGCAGTTGGCAGATGGGTCCTTTCAGCCCTAAGCTCATCTCCTCTCCTCTGTGATGGGTAGTACTGGAACGGGTATTGGGCTGGTGAATAGAGTTGGACCATTGGTAACCCTAGCCTAGCAGAGCCTGAAGAGGTAGTTAACTTGATGAGCTAGAGATCTCTTTAAAGATATTAGTTATGGCCATCTGCATTTGAACCAAGAGAACCCATCACTTTAGTGAGGAACAAAACATGAGTTAAAAAGAGCTAACAGTTAAAAATGTCTGTTGGTTTTCTAAGACCTGTAGTGACCTGTAGTGACCTGTAGTGACATGTAGGGGGGGGGGGGGCTCTGATTAAGATATGCCCAGCACCACATAAAGGGTTGCTTCAAAAAATGTTTGGGGGATGGAGACAGAGAAATGAAATGTCAATAGGGTGAAAAAATGTCTATAGGGTGAAAAAAGGGATTGGTCCCACCTAAGATTGAAAGTTTAGGGAGAAAGTGAGATTGGTCTGGACCAAAATCTTAAGTTTCAAAAATGTATTGGTGACCTGTGTTACAGTCTGGTATTGTTTAATCATACAAATAACAGTTGATTAGTGGTTACAGTAAAAAGATAAATAGGTTCTTCCTAAGGTTAGCTGGGGTTGTAGTTGTCCCCTCTGTTGTTTTTAATTCAGCGTGTTTCGCCATAAGCGGAGAGTGGCTTCACCAGGAGATGCTGCTTGATGTGTTACAAATAGAAAAGATATACATAGACATTCATAAATGTACATTAGGTATAAACAAAATGAATATGGTTCTGCATGCAAAGGTTACCATTGCGGCCAATAGCTTTATTCTGTTTATCCTATCCTTATGGTGATTGTGACACAAGTTACCAACACATTTTTGAAACGTAAGGTTTTGGTCCAGGCCAATCTCTTCCTCCCTAAACCTGGGATGCCTGTTCCCTGGCCACATTACTCACCTACTGCTGTGTTCCCTTAATAGTCTTATGATACGACATGCTGTCAGACAGTAATTTTTGTGGGGCGTGCTTGCATGGTAGTTTGAGTGCCCATCCAGGAAAACCCCCACTGGTTGCTAGAGGGTCAAGATTGGGAGGGATAATGAATGGTTGTAGGCAGAGCAGGGCAATTGGATGCCATGTGCTACAGGGGTCAGGGGAATAATAGTCATTTTTGAACCTTCTACATATGGGCTAACCAGCCTGTGAAGATACAGTGTTAGAGCTGGGAGGGACCAGAACCAGACCCGAAGTCAGGAAATCAATACAATCTAGTGGGTGATGAGTCAAAGAAGAAGACAAAGGGAGAAAATAAAGGTGCTAGAAAACCAGGAATAGGCCAGACAGCTGCCATCGGAACCTGAGGAGGATGACAAAAGGCCCAGTTATCCAACAAACCTGGCACTGCATCCTGCAGAACAGCGGAAGTTGTCTCTTCAGTAAAGTCAAAGAACCTCAGGATATTAGGGTTGATTCAGAGCCCCTTTCTCATCATTTTTATGGAGGTCTTGATACCAAACGAAAAATCATGCAAAAATGATAACATTTCACACTAAAATTCTTGCAGAAATAAAGGCTCTGCTAAATCAGACGAGGGGAAAAAATGAACGAAAATTGAAATTTTCACGCAAGAAAAAGGTGAGAAAAGGGCTCTGAGTCAACCCTATTGTCTGTACCCTAAACTCTACACCAGCAGGGTGATTCAGTCAACCTGCATTTTGCAGTAGTTATAGCACATGGAGTAATGATACAAAGCATTAGCAGATTGTACTTTTTGGAGGCTGAAGAGCTGGGATTGGAAAGGTCCAGGAGGGCTTATTTTTACCCTTCTTGTGAACCAAAAGCTAAGAGAGAACATACCTATCTACAGGCCTGAAAGTGGTAGTACAGCTTCACATGCCAGGTCTGCAGGAGAGCGAACAGAGGTGCGGCGGTGCGTGAGATAACTGTACAGAAGAAATAGTGTGACCACCGTTTTCTTTCAAAACAGCATCAGTTCTTCTTGGTATACAGTACTTCCATACCTTTTTTGGAACTGGAAAAGTTATTTAAACATCTTGGAGAACTAAGCACACATCTTCCGTGGATGTCTCTTTGCTCAGATTCTTCTGTCCCCTGCAGAATCAATGATATTAAGATCAGAACTATGTGGGGGCCATATGATTGCCTCCAGGACTCCTTGCTCTTCGTTATGCTGTCCTTAATGACATTGGCTCAATGGTTTAGCAACATTTTCTTCCAGAAGGGTAAGATACTCCTCCCAGCCTCTTGAAAGGATATTTTTAGCCAAGAAGGAGTACGAGATTTGCAATAATAATATAAATGAACAATATAGAGGCATTTATGGCGCATACTGGCTATGTGATACAAGGGGATGTTCGTGTAGTGTCTAGCAATGAAAAAAATAGCAGTGAACAAAGAGTAACTATAAGTAATGAGATCACCTATGGGCTGAAGGTGATCTCTTTGCTGGGCCCCACTGGTATTTTCACCCACGCGTTCCATGACAATATGCCACTTTCTCAAGGTGCCAGTCAGACTGCTATTTTTTTCATCATTGTACTGTATTGGCATTATTAGCACTTTGGTTAGCACCATATCACTTTGATTATTAGCATTGTTGTTTTAAGATGGATGAATTATTTGGATATGATATACTCTGGGTTTTAGGTATAAATTGGGATGCCCCTGCTGTGGCCCTGTTTGTCTCTTTTAATGGTATGTTGCTTGTGATGTACGATAATATTTGTGTTGTTTTTAATTTTCATGAATTAACCCTTTAAGTGCCAGCCTTCCTAGAATTTTTGTCACCCTTTGTTGCCAGACCACGTTTCACTATTTTGCGCTCCACATGTTCAACCTTGATATTTGAAGGGATTTCCAGGGGTTTTCCAGGAAAATTAGATATTGTTTTTTTCATCAGGCAGAGTCTGGGCTTTAACATGAAATGTATGGCCTTTTTTAGTGTATTCTCAATACTTTTGGGTGAAATATGTGCAAAAAAATAAAAAATAAATAAATTTTTTGCAATTTGTAGTGTTTTTTTGTAATAAAAAATGTAAGTTTGTAAATAAAATCTTATTGCGTGTGAAATCCCAATTTCTCCCGGTTACAGCAGTATCACATATGTATTGATAGACAACCTTTCCTGCCCAGAAGACTCCCCCAAACTGAAACAGAGCTTTAGGAGATTTTCAGATAAAATACAACTATGCTACGTGCTATGCGCACCTTGCAGTTTTTCCAGAAAAACAACCCTTTACATTTGAAATACGCCCCACAAACTATATATTCTCTGGAAGTACACGCCTCAAGCTTTTTAGGCATACCAGGCTTGTTTATGTGGGTGTAGTTTTGTGGAAGTAATCCCTCAATCAATTCTTTGGTTGCGCAGAGTTTCCTTAAAAAAGAAGAATCAAAGCCACATTTTCCTAAAAAAAACTATATGCAAACAAGAAAAAACAAGTAAAATCTGAAAAAGGAACATCCCCCAAACAGAACAATACCCAGCATGCATAGGTACTGTCAAGGGAAGTGTTGCCAAACACCCCAAAGTAAAGCATGTGCGTAATGGTAATTTTCCTTTTTTTTTATACTCACCTCCGATGTCCCGATCATGTCCCATGACGCTCCGATGACAGCTGCTGGTGATCAGTGGAGGAGGGCTGGTGGGGGGGGCGAGAGATCAGAGCCATCTCGCCCCCATCCAACCTTCCTCCTCTGATCTCCAACAGTGACTGAGCTACTCAGGTCACCGGCAGCCACGAACTAGGAAGTGAGGGAGATTTCAGCATGGAAGAGCCCGGGAAGACCCGGCCTAATCTAACGAGGGGTCAGGTGAGTATTTAATTTTTATTTTTTTTTTCTATGGGGGTTTAAAGTCAGCTATGTGAGTCTCACGTAGCTGGCACTTAACGGTAGGAGAGGCGGCTACGTGAGAAGATAAGGTAAGGAGTTTGGGGTGTTTGGGGGGGTTTCACCCTGCGGGACATCCCGATCTCGGATGTCCCGCGGGGAGGGAGGTGATCGGCCCGGGAATCTTATAGATTCCCGGGCCGATCACCCGTGGGTGTTGGTCCACTTTAAGCTAAAACACCACCTTATCCTGATGCCAGCTCAGAGACTCGCCTGACCGAAGTAATAGCCACCAGGAAGGCCACCTTAAGAGTCATAATGGGCAAAGCAGCCCCACTGATAGACTCAAAGGGAGGACCCTGCAGAGCAGACAACACCAGATTTAGATCCCAAACAGGTAGCATAGGTTTACGTGGTGGACGCACATGAGTAACTCCCTGAAAGAAAGTCTTGACCAACCGGTGATTGGCAAAAGATCTTTGGAAGAAAATTGCCAGAGCTGACACCTGTCCCTTGAGGGTACTAAGTTGAAGGCCCGAATCCAAGCCATGTTGCAAAAAATCCAGAATCCTGGGAATAGAAAACACCCTACAAGGCAGAGACCTAGACTCACACCAGGCAGTGTAAGCATGCCAAAACCTATAGTAGATAAAGGACAAGGACTTCTTCCTAGCCCTAAGCATAGTATCAACAACAGAGGCCGGCAACCCCTTATCCATCAAGATGGAGGTTTCAGCAGCCAAGCTGTTAAAGCCAGCGTTTGTAAATTGGGATAGCACAGTGGTCCCTGAGTGAGCAGATCTGTATCCTTGGGCAGGATAAACTGATCTACTGCCAACTGCACGACATCTGCGAACCACACCCTCCTTGGCCAACAGGGGGCCACCAGAATGGCTGGTACCCCTTCCTGGGCTATCTTGCGCAGCACCCTGCCCAGCAGGGGAAAAGTAGGGAACACATAGAGGAGCCGAAACACCATCCAAGGCATTGCTAGCGCATCCGTGGCGAAGGCCAGAGGGTCCAGAGACAGGGAGACAAACCTGGGAAGCTTGTGGTTGTGGCGGGATGCAAACAGGTCCACATCCGGCTGAACCCAGCGGTGACACAGGGAGTTGCTAAGGGACCACTCCCCCAGCCGAGACATCCCCCTGCTCAGGGAGTCTGCCTCCAGGTTCTCCACCCCCGGAATGTAAACCGCCGAGATGCAAGGCACATTCTCTTCCGCCCAACACAGTATCAGGGACACTTCCCTGTGGGCTCGCTTGCTCCGAGTCCCTCCCTGATGATTGATGTAGACAACCGCCGTCTGGTTGTCTGAGCGGATCTGAACAGCCCGACCCCGAAGGTGTGAGGTCAGCTGAGCAAGAACCAACCTGATCGCCCTCAGTTCCAGGACATTAATGGAAGCATGGGCCTCCTGGGGGCCCCACTGACCCTGGAGCTGCAGAGACTTCCAAAAGCCCCCCCAACCGGTCATACTGGCATCTGTGGTGACAGTCCCCCAACACTGGGGCAGAAAGGTCCTGCCCACTAGAAGATTCCTTGAGTCCAGCCACCACGAGAGGGACTGTCTTGCCAGGGGGGACAGAGCAAATTCCTGATCCAGGGAAACAGAGTCCCGATTCCAAACAGACAGAAGATGCGACTGGAGAGCCCTTATGTGAAACTGAGCAAAGGGGACCGCCTCGAAGCAGGACACCATCAGGCCCACTAACTGCATCCCCTGCCGGATTGAGGGATGAGGACAAGAAAGCAGAGCCTGAGCCTGCTTCTGAAGGCCCTCCACTTTCAGCTGAGGCAGGAATACCTTGACCTGAGAGGTATCCAGAGTCATGCCCAGAAAGGACCTCACCAAAGACGGAGACAGAGAAGACTTGGGATAGTTGATCACCCAGCCGAAGGACTCTAGAGTGGAAGTCACCACCTGAGTATCCTTCTCGGCCTGATGAAGAGACTGAGCCGCAATCAGAATATAGTCCAGGTAAGGAGGGATGTGAATGCCCTGATGCCACAGCAGAGCCATCATGCCCACCAGCACCTTGGTGAACACCCGGGGTACCGAGGTGATACCGAACGGTAAGGCCACGAACTTGTAATGCTGATCCTCTAGAGCAAACCTGAGACATCTCTGATGACCTGGGAAGATAGGCACATGAAGATAAGCATCCTTGATGTCCACGGAGGTCATGAAGTCGCCCGGGCGAAGGGTACTGACAGCCGAGCGAAGGGTCTCCATGCGAAAGTGCTTGAACCTGACAAACCTGTTGAGACCCTTCAAGTCCAGGATGGGCCTCAGGGACCCGTCCTTCTTGGGGACCGTGAACAGGTTGGAGTAGAAACCCTGACCCCGTTCCTGGGAAGGCACAAGGCAAATGACTCCCGATTCCAGCAGACATTGAACAGAAAGGCATAACCCCTGAGCTCACAGAGGGTTGTGAGGCATCCGGGATCTGATGAATCTGGGGGGCAGCCAGGCTGCAAACTCTATCTTGTAACCAGAGGACACCACCTCCTGAATCCACCGGTCTGAGACGTGGAGCCTCCAGACATGAGCAAAGAGCCGAAGCCGTCCCCCCACCCGGATGGGTAAGGGCGCCTCCTCGTGTCTGAGGGGGCTTGGGAGAAGGTTTGGACTTGGGATCCCATGAGAGACCGGGACGACCGTGGGATCTGCCACGGCCCCAAGAACCCCTGTGGGTACTTGAAAAGAAGGGCCCTCGACCTCCTCTGGGGGTACGAAATGAGGAGACTGAAGAGGATGTCCCCCGAAAAGGCCGAGGCGGCCTCCTATGCTGAGGCAGCCTACCATCCTTGGCTAAAACATCCAGGCACTCACCAAAGAACCGCAGCCCCACAAAGGGGTGCCCAGTGAGAGCCTTCTTAGCAGCAGCGTCAGCTGCCCACTGACGCAACCAAACAGATCAGTGCATAGCCAACAAGAGGGCAGAGGCCCTACCACTCAGCCGTACTACATCCATGGCAGTAAGTATAAAGGCAACAAATTCAGAGCACAGCAAGAGGGTCCTATACCCAGCCCTTCCAGCTGTAGCGCCATCAAGGAGACGATTGATCTGTCTCATAAGAGCAATAGCAGTTACGGCAGCGGCACAGGCCGGACGCAACCCAGCCCCCACAAATGCAAAGGCATGGCAGGCCAGCTGATCCATATGCCGGTCCTCGCTGTCCCGCAGTGTAGTAATGTCAGAGAAAGGCATGACTGAAGTGTTGGACAACCCAAGAACAGGCGCGTCTACCTCGGGGGGACCCGACCATCGCTTAACTAGATCAGCAGGAAAGGGATACTTCTTATCCAACCCCTTAGGCACCGCAGGCAATCTACTAGGACATTCCCACTCCTTGAGCACCATATTAGTGAAATGACTCAGGGAACTCCAGACGCTGCTTAACAGCACGAAAAAGCCCACCCTGTGTCCTCTTAGCCACCTCAGGGGGGGCAATGTGCAAAACCTCAAAAATGTGAGACAACAGATTAGCAGTGTCCTCAGGGAACCAGGAATACTCAGACTCAGACCCAAGATCACTGTCGCCACCCACCAGCTGGTCCCCAGAGGAATCAGAGCCTGGGAAAAGCTCCCCTTCCTCTAGGGAGTAACGGTCATCAAAAAGATCAATTTCCTTCTGCTCCTCAGTAAACAGGTCAGGCGTGGAAGCCAAGTGCAGCTTCTTGCTAGAGGCCTTACGTGGAACAGGCCTGGCAAGCTGTCTTTCAATGCTAGCCACACGCAGTGCCAGATCAGAATGTGACCCCCTGCTAGTATCCCCCTCACAAGGGGCTAAATGCAGGCACGGCGGGGTAGGCGATGCAGAAGGGGGCGCAGAGCTTGGTAAAGAAGCAGGCAGCCCAGACTAAAGCCCAAGGACAGCTTGGGCGCACGGCCCGCACACCGTGACGTCATTGCTGATAGGGCATACCCCACACATGGAACACCCCTGAGCACGTTATCCCCAGAAGCCTCCATATGGTGATTAATACAGGCGCAATATGCCAGCACAGGGCAACGGCTAATAAAGCCACCCGGGATGCCCCCCAAGGGATGCCCCCAGAATAGTAAGGGGGGGGAGTTGAGGGGGGGGAGTAAGGAGCAGGACTGGGAGAAACCACAACCACGGGTGTCCCGCCTGAAAGACATAACCAAAAATACATAAGTATCCCATAGCACATGCCTCAAGGACAACAAAAGAACCCCAGAGGCGACAGAGGAACCTTGAGGGGCGGGCTGCGGGAGAACGACGCAATACGCGTCATCCGCCGGCCCCACCCACCCGAAGAGCGTGAAAACACGCAACCTCGCCGACGTCATCCGCACAGTAAAAATGCCTCACAGATATAGCACCGCCAGCCGCGGAGCGCAGTACAAAGGGGCAGCGGCGGCGGCGGCAAAAGTATACAAAAACAGGCTAAAAATAGTCTAGAAACACACACCACTACCACCCACCCCCAACCCCCCCCCGACACCCATCGGGGAGGGAGAGGGGGAGTGGGAGGAGAGCGAGCAGGCAGCGGCGAAGCCCAAGCCAATTGGGGGGGGGGGCCCCGAACACAGAAAAAAAACATTCCATAAACTCTCAAAACACTCTCCCCCTCAGAAGCTAGGACAGGAACTCTGCATCCCTAGTAGGCTCATCATAAAGCCTATGGCTGGCTAACCTTTGTGGTACAGGGTCTGCGGCTTGGAGCAGCGCTCCTTCAGCACTTGACCCTAGCGCTCCGCTACCGTCACCCGATCCGTCAGCCGAGGCTGGGATGCACAGAGGGTCCTGGAACGGGTGGAAATAGACATGCAGGGCCGCAGGCATGGTTGCCCCGCACACCTGCGCATAGAGAGAGATATCTTCTATCTTCGCAGTAAGC
The DNA here is from genome assembly GCA_027917425.1 of Gastrophryne carolinensis. Lineage (NCBI taxonomy): Eukaryota > Metazoa > Chordata > Amphibia > Anura > Microhylidae > Gastrophryne > Gastrophryne carolinensis. The sequence goes on along the minus strand of CM051244.1, from coordinate 29,164,835 downwards.
ACTACAGAGAACAACTGGATAAGTCTATGGTGATTCCGTTTTTATATATGGTACCGGGCGGAGCCACAACTCTTCTGCAGTGCACTGCGCCACCTTGTGGCGGAATACCCAGATGTTATGACTTGACGTGACTCTTATGACGTGAAGCAGGCCGTGCCATGCATTGGGAAAATTAGATTCGGAAGGAAACTGATTGTAAGAAATCCGTTAATCTCTAGTTGTCACACCAAATATTGTTTTGACTTAGATTTCTCTTTTTATGTTTATTCAATTTGCATAGTATTTTGCACATTTCATATATTTACATAGACATAGCGCTATCCATGGACAGATTGAAATCATAAGAATCATCAGAATCCTAACATAAAAAAATTAAAGTAACTTTCTAAGGGTCACTTGCTGAGTGAGCACAGCAAAGATGGCGTAGGTCACTTGAAATGTGTCAGTTTTATTAAAATAGACACTGCAGGCTAGATAAAATTGAATCATAATTTTCATCTAGCCTTAAATCACAGCGGTAAAGATTTATATGCAGGGCCACTCTCAATGCCTAATGACATTGGTTGCTATGAGACTCTGGGAGAGAAAAGTTAATAAAATCGTGATTTGGTAGTTTTGTATTACAAGATATAAATGATGAATTATACAAAAGGTGGAATGTATTTTGGTCATATCTTCTCCTGAGTTTGCTCTGAACAAGAAGGTTTTAGTAAACATTTCTTGAGTTTTTGCAGCTGCCTTTCCATAGCTGCCTGTAAATAACTAATGCGACTTGTGGGTATGCTGCAGTAATTGCCGTTTCTTGTAATATTGCATTGAGGATGAAGCATAAATTGGCAGTATGTCCTGTGGGGATGTTCCCCAGCTTAGAGAACTTTACATTAGAGATGATAGCTTATAGAATCAAGAGTTCTAATTTACAGCTGCTAGAATTTTACTTGGGTTTCATCAAATTCCTTAGTTAAGATTAACCAAGTCCAGCACTGTCAGCTCCACTGCTGATGCATGCTCCTAGGCCGGAAGCGCCAACTCGGAAACAAGGTAATTGAGCAGTGGCCCTTTGCTGTGTGTGTGCCTGCATCCAATCAATAAGCCAGCAGAACATTTCCTTGTTTCAAGGAGTAAACAGTGCAAACAGCATAAAAGTTAAGATAACTAAAAGGAGGGTCCCTATATATCAGAGGCAGTATCTTAGGCCTATCTGCTGCTTCTAAAGCCAGCAGCATTTTTTCTCTTTTAGGGCAGAAGTGTTGTTAGACTACTGAGCTTGTTAACCATGATGGCAATTATCAACCCCAGGCACAGTGTTTGTGAACATGGTAACATATGGGGGTCTATTAAGAGCCAGGTGAGAAAACTTGATCCTTTTTTAGGAGAGAAAAACTTTTTTAGGATTCAACAACCAGATGTAAACTTTGACCTGATGTTGAATCAACCCAAGGAAGACAATTAAAGTGAATGGCAGTTTCTCTCCTAAAAAAGGAGTGAGTTTTCTCATCTGGCTCTGATGCTTGAGCAACCCTCATGATAGTGGTCGGCAACAAGGAACTGCAGCTCAAGATGTGATCAGATGTGGTAGTGGTTGGCATCAGGGAACAGTTACTCAAAGTGTGTTCAGTTTTGGCAATAGTAAACAGCAGGGAACAACGGATGATGGAGTGGTCAGTGTCAGGTCTGGAGTTGCTCCACAGCTTGGGAGCATGCCTCTCTTCAGTTCTGCTTTTGGCTGGCTCCCATTCTGGGACTTTCCCCTGCTATATTCCGCTCCACCAGAAGATGGCTCTGTCCTGCAGAGGTGTTGGTTATCAGCCAACATCTGTATGACTTCCTGCTCTATATAAGCTGATCCACCCATTCACCGGGGGATCAGCATTGAATTGTCTCTCTGTACCCAGAACTCTGTATCTTGAATCCTGTACCTAGACCTAGACCCAGAACTCTGTACCTTGGACTTTGAAACTTGAACCTAGAACCTTGAAACCTGGACCCCTGCCGTAGCCCTTGTGATTTACTTTTCCTGTTTCAGCTCAGTATCTGCCTTTGGACTTTGGACTTTCCTTAAATTCCTTCGCATGTATGTTCTCTGACTCCATGTGTATATATATTGTCCAACAGAAAAATCTCTTAACTTCAGAGTATAATGCAGGGTACAAGGCAGTACAGTCAGCGGTTTCCTCACCAGCTTTAGCAATGTCCAGTGTCTGATAGGTACAGAGTATTGCAGGTCATCGATATCACAGGTCCACTTTCAGGGCATACAAGCACAGGCTGTTAATCCACAGGTTCAAAAAAAAAACATAACACATAAAGACCTGTAGGTCTTGGGAGCAGCAAGGCACAGGCTCCTTATCCCAGTCTCTCCTTCTCCACACTGGAAGCCTCAGCAGCTCCTTTTATTAGGCTTCCTTCCTTCAATTAATCTAATCACCTGGAAAGACCTGGAAGTAGGGGAAAACCCGTAGAGGACTAGGAATGTGGACTGGAGCTGTTATCCTGGCATGGACCGTGCCTGGCTGAAAAAACAAGGGCAATATAGACACCATCCACCACTTTTCCATACACTTTACCACAATAAATATATACATCAACCTAAGTGTGTTTTATGTTTTCCGGTTTATTTATATATCTGCACAGCTGTGATCATGTGTATTCTTGCATAGACCTCACTGCACGTTTATGTTTCCACGTGTATATATATGTACAGCAGCCTGGGTGATGTGCGTTCTGTTCATCATTTGTCACCATTAACCCTTTAAACGCCAACCATGTAAAATTTACGTGGCTGCCTCCCCTGCAGTTAACAGCCAGCCACGTAAATTTTACGTGCCTGGCTTTCCCCACTAACAGCAGAAAAAGTAAAAAAAAAAGTCACTTACCTGACCCCTCGTTCGATCCGGCCGGGTCTCCTCTTCAGCCAGAGGGGCTCCGATTACCCATTGGGGCTCCTCCGGCTGCAGGGGAGTGCCCAAAATAGGGTGCCCCCCCGTTTCAGCAGCCGCCGGGATTGCCTGTAAAAAAAATTAAAAAATAAAAAAATAACATTTACCTTCATGCCCGCCGGCTCCCGCCGGCTCTCATCTTCACGGGGAGGGGGGGGGGGTGTCTTCGTTCACCCCCCCCCGCTCTTCTGCCTTCTTGAGGGGGCCTGACAGCCCTCCTCCCTCCATAGGTTCCAATGGCGGCCGCCATCTTTACTTCTAGCCTTCGGGGGCGGGGCCGATGACGTCACCACCGCCGGGTGACGTCAGCTGTCAGATCCCGGTGAAGGCTGGGCGGAGGAGGGAGGTAGGCGATCCTCCGATAGTCTGCCTCCACCCTCCTCTGTTCAGCCGTCACTGACATCAGATCGCCGCGGGACACAGGAGATGCAGAACGGAGGTGAGTAAAGAAAAAAAAGTTATTATCAAAGTGTGTCTGTCTGTTTTTTTTTACTTTTAACCCTTTGTGAACTGGTAAGGGGTCCATGTGACCCCTATACCAGTTCACAAGGCTCGGGGGTCTGGCAAGTCACCTGCGGCTAGCGGGTAACTTGCCATTAACCCCTGAGCCCCCCAAATTACCTGCTTCCCCAAAGCCCAGGGGGGGGGGCAGAAGAGCCATGGCCCTAGGCTATGCCGGCTTCTAGCCTGCAGGGCCAGGGGCTACTAAAGCTGGCCCCTGCGCCCTGTTCTACAAGCCCCCATAGCTGGTCACAGGCTGGTTATGCTGGGTAGGGGGGACCTCACACTTTTTTGGGGGGGATTTTTAAGGGTTTTAACACTTGAAATTTCCCCAAAAATGGGGCCCCCTCCCCGGGAGGGGGAACCCTATGTCATTTCTTTTTTAATTAACCCTATGTTACCTGTAACCCAGTAGGTATAAAAGGCTTCCAGCAGCAGCAGGAGAGCAGAAGCCTTAGTGATTAGCGTGGGACACAGGGATGGATGGGAGGTAAGTATTAAAAAAAAATAATACATTTTTTATTAAAGTTATTTTTAAAGTGTGTCTCTGTGTGTTTTTTTTTTACTTTTAACCCTTTGTTTGGGGGAGTCTCCTGGGCAGGAAAGGGTGTCTACCTATACATATGTGGTACCGCTGTAACCGGGAGAAATTGGGGTTTCACACGCAATAAGATTTTATTGACAAACTCACATGTTTTATTACAAAAAAACACTACAAATTGTTTTTTTTTTTTAACTTTTACCCCTTTGTGAACTGGTAAGGGATCTATGAGACCCCTATACCAGTTCACAAGGCTCTGGGTGTGGCAAGTCACCTGCGGCTAGTGGGTGACTTGCCATTAACCCCGAGGCCCCCCATTACCTGCCTCCCCAAAAACCCTTAAAATTCCCCCAAGAAATGGTGCCCCCCCCGTGAAAGGGGACTCCACACCAATTTTATTTTTAATTAACCCTTTATTATGTGGATAGTAGTTGTATTTTATTTGTAAATGTTATAAAGTGCTCTTTTCAGTTTAGGGGATCACCTGAACGGGGGGCTACCGATACATATGTGGTATCATTGTAATTGGGAGAAATGAGGCTTTCACATGCAATATGGTTTTCTTTAATAAAATAAATCTTTTTGTTAAAATTTTTGTTTTTGTTAAAATAAATAATAAACAATGTAAAAAAAAAAAAAAAAAAAAATTATATATATATATATATATATATATATATATATATATATATATATATATATTATTTACTTATTTACTTAAAAATATATAAAAAAAGTAGAAAAAATACAACCAAGACATTTCATATTAAAGCCTAAACTCTGCCACAAAAAGAAAATATGCCATTTTCTTGGAAATTCCTGCAAAAATCACAGTTAAACATCACGCAAAATGGTGAAAAATATCCTGTCAGCAGAGGCTGACAAAATCTCAAGTAGGCTGGCAGTTAAAAGGTTACAGGTACCTATGCATGTTGGGTATTGTTCTGCTCGGGGGACCTTGCGCTTTCAGACTTAGCTTGTTTTTTCTTATTTGCATATTGATATTTTAGGAAAAGGTGTTTTTTATTCTGCTTTTTTATAATTTTTTTTGTTAAACCCTGTGCAACCTAAGAATTCTTCGAGATATTACTTCCAGAAAGATGAGCCCATTACACCAAGCTGGGTACGCTTAGAAAGCTTAACATGTGTACTTTCAGGGAATATATGGTTCTGGGCTGAGGAGTGCTCCTGTGCACAGCCATTTAGGTATGGTGGGGGCGTGCACACATCTAGATTGAGGATTGGGATGATTTCACTCCTCATTGCTGAGCTCTCGTCTAAACAGAGCAAACTGTGGGGGGTTACACAGCGTGGCAACCCAAAACCCAAGGCAAGAAACAAAACACGGGATGGTCAAAATTTTGTTTTTTGTTCAGCTCTCAGTGTAATATATCGCTGATGACTACGTAGACTTCAAATGAACAATAAAACCAATTTTGAGCATCATTGCCTTATGTTCATCTTGGCAGACTGGTGTCAAAAATTTACCAACACCTGCCTTGCCCATGACTAGGGATGAGCGAATCGGTTCTAACGAACCTGAATTCGCTCCGAATTTCAGGGAAAATTCGATTCAGCACGAACCCGAATTTTTAGTGGTTCGTGCTGACCGAATTGTCCCTGAAATTAAAAAAAAAAAAAATGCGCCGCCGCCTGCTGACAGCGCAGCCGGCCTCCCCGCTCCCACCATGCCGGCATTTTTTTTTCAGCAAACACTTACCGGCATGGTGGGAGCGAGGAGGTCGGCTGAGCTGTCAGCTGTCATCAGAGGACGCGTCATCAGAGGAAGCCGGCTTCCGCCGCCCGCTGACAGCGCAGCCGGCCTCCCCGCTCCCACCAGAGATTCGCTAACGTTCGATTCGGACGAACACGAATTTCTTTGAGAAATTCGGCAAATCGCCCGAATCGAATTTTTGAGAAGTTCACTTATCTCTACCCATGACCAGCCAGCCCACCAGTGTGCTCCAAGAATGAGGTTATATCATTAGGATGAGGACGTAGGCTGGGGTTGCTTGGGTGAGGACATGGGCTGGGGTTGCTTGGGTGAGGGGACAGAGTGGGGAAGGAGATGGGGGGGGCTGGGATTGAATGGGAGTGATAATAATTGTAGCAGCCCAGATAGCCCCAAAGCAGTGTGGCCCACAGATCACTTGCCCAGATTTCCCTATGGCCAGTCTGCTCCCGAGTGCGTATATAATGGATACTTCTTCTGGACATGTTCCAGCTCTACAATATTTGTTAAAATAATGTCAAAACTAATATGCCATCAAAGTCAAACATTTCTAACATAAAGCTATACTTTATAGAATGAACAATCTTAACCTCAGGATGGTTGTAGACGAGTACAAATATAATTCTCTCAATCAGATGTAGACTGTTTCAAGCAGTGATCTTCAGAGTATTAACTGTAATAAGAGACAAGGCCAGTGAAGAACATGTTGGTTCGATAACATCAGAATCTAAGTGGCCAGGGTTCAGTCCAGGTAAAAGCAAGAACATTTTTTAAGGAGAGTTCTGCTCTGTCTTTAATAATACTGCCTGAAATGCGTTGCCATACTGATCATGTTTTGTTTTCTCCCCTAAGATTGGACTCCTTATCCATTGTAGGTAAAAAATATTCTGAACCAAATGGTGGGCTGAAATACCCCCTCCTCTCAAGAACATAGTGACAAGACATGGCGGAATCCCCCCAATCACCACATAACATGCTGTGTGCAGAATCCCCTCAATACCCAATAATAAGCTGTGTGCGGAATACCCCCAACCACTCCATAACATCCAGTGCGCAGAATCTACCGAATCCCCAATAACAAGCTGCCTGCAGAGTCTCCCCCAATCACTCCATGACAGGCAGTTTGCAGAATAACCCCAACCCCCCCATAACAGGCAGTGTGGCAGACCTCCCCCCATAACAAGCAGCATACAAAATCCTCCCTCCCCTACCTCCAGCATGCAGAATCCCCCTAATCCCCAATAATAAGCTGTGTGTGGAATCTACCGAATCCCAGATAACAAGCTGTGTTTCCCCCAATCACTCCATGACAGGCAGATTGCAGAATAACCCCACCCCCCCATAACAGGCAGTGTGGCAGACCCCCCCCCCTCCACCTTAACAAGCAGCATACAAAATCCTCCCTCCCCTATCTCCAGCATACAGAATTTTCCAATCCCCAATAATAAGCTGTGTGTGGAATCCCCCCAACCACCCCATAACATGCAGTGTGCAGAATCCACCAAATTCCCTATATCAAGCTGTGTGCAGAATCCCCCCAATCACCCCATAATATGCAGTGTGCAGAATTTACCCAATCCCTTATAGCAAGCTGTATGCAGAATCTCCCCCAATCACTTCATGACAGGCAGCTTGCAGAATAACCCCAATCCCCCCACGCATAACAGGCAGTGTGGTAGACCTCCGCCCATAACAAGCAGCATAAAAAATCTCCCCTCCCCTACCTCCAGCATACAGAATCCCCCAATCCCCAATAATAAGCTGTGTCTGGAATACCCCAACCACCCCATAACATGTAGTGTGCATAATCCACTGAATCCCCAGTAACAAGCTAGGTGCAGAATCTCCCCCAATCACTCCATGACAGGCAACTTGCAGAATAACCCCAACCCCTATAACAGTCAGTGTGGCAGACCTCCCCCCATAACAAGCAGCATACAAAATCCACCCTCCACTACCTCCAGCATCCAGAATCCCTTCAATCACCAATAATAAACTGAGTGGGGAATGCCCCTAACCACCTCATAACATGAAGTGTGCAGAATCCACTGAATTCCCGATACCAAGCTGCGTGCAGAATCTCCCCCTAATCACTCCATGACGGTAAGCTTGCAGAATACCCTCACCCCCTATAACAGGCAGTGTGGCAGATCCCCCCCCCCAATTCTCTATAACAAGCAGTGTGCAAAATCCCCCCTTCCCCTATAACAGGCAACATGCAGAAGACCCCCAACCCACCTATAGCAGGCAGCAAAGCAGATTCCCCCCAATCGCTAATAACAAGCAGCTTGCAAAATCCCACCCTAAACCAAGCATTGTGCAGAATACCCCCAAACCCCATTATAACAGGCAGTGTGGCCACCATTACCATGGGCTGGGCTGTTCACATAACATTGAGAGCCTCTGCTGTGTTTTAGTGCAGCCGCCATTGCACCCAAAACATCAGTGGATCTGGATCCCGGCTGAGATGAGACGTTTTTTCCTTTGTAATCCCCATGCACTGTCCACTCACCCTAGTGATGTTTATGCACCTGTCATGGCTGCAGGAGGGCGATCAAATGCAGGACAATCTGTGGCGGAGGAGTTCTAGTAAGGTGAGTGGGTGCTATTCATTCCATAAGACGCACATGCCCCCCCCCCGAGTTCTTGGCAGGGAAGTGTGTCTTATGGAGTGAAAAATACAGGACTTTCTCTTCGACAAGCTCCTTTTCATTTTGTCTTATTTGAATGTGATTGGCAAATGTTTCAAACTAACTGTGTAACTTCAGCCTGATTTATCGAAAGTCCCAGTTACTTTTTACCGAAAATTGTTTTTTCTCACATTAGCAAGTGCCTATTTTTACCAGCTGCTATACATGTGTCTTACAGTTACTTCTTACTAACATTTTATACAGCTAAATAAACATGTAAAATGTAAGTTTCTCACTAGTAAACGGCCTTTTCTCTACATATAAATCTGTATGTATCAACAATAAAGTGTTACCTGGGGGGATAGGATTGTGTTTCCGCTGTTGATTGTTGCAGCTATGTACAAAAATAGATGTCCTTTTCAGTGACTTTCATAGGAAAACTGTCACTTATAAGGACTGGTTGCAGCTCTGGACTGTCTCAGGGGAAAGGAAATCAGAGCTGTTTACGGCGGCCAAGGGAAAAAATATGTATCTGTCTTCGTGTTTGTTTCAGCATGTAATAGCTTCAAATGGCTCGTTCTGTTTTTATCAACGCCTCTGTGTGTGCAGGTTTATGGGGGAACAATATATACTGTATATATTACTGTTCTACAATTCTGGACGTTTTAGACTAAAAATAAAAGTCAAAATACAAAATAGAGAAACAAGTTCACTGAACAGTGAAAGGAACAGTCCAGGCTGATAAAAAAGGGGCACTTACCAGCCCACAGGTTCGAGTCCGGCAGGCTGCAGCTGAAAGCCCCTTTCACACCTTCCCATTAGCTTTGCGATGGAGTAGAAATAATCAGTGTCACAAATGGGAAAACACACAGCCTATCAAAGTAAAAGGCCCTTTCACATCAGTTTTTCCCGCAGTGCAACTACAACACAGCCCATGGAAGTCTATGGACAATGCAGATGAAACCAGGAGTGGACTCTGGCTCTTCAGCAGTGTGTCCGGCCTGGAATCCATCCACTCCCCCCATAACAGGCAATGTGCAGGACCCCCCCCCCCCATTACACGCTGAGTGGCAAAATCCCCCCATAACATGCTGTGAGGCACAACTCCCACTTTCCCTCATAACATGCTGAGTGGCAGAACCCCCTCATAACATGCTGAGTGGCAGAATCCCTGCATAACATGCTGAGTGGCAAAATCCCCCCATAACAGGCTGTGTAGCAGAATCCCCCCACTCCCAACCCCCTTCCCCCCACTCACCTCACTGTCCTGCTGCTGTGGAAAGCCAGGGATGCCACCACTGGAAGGCTAGGAATACCACCTCTGGGAGCTGAGGATGCCACTGCTGGAAACCTAGGGATGCTGCTGATGCTACTGCTGGAACCCTGGGGATGCCGCCGCCGTGAGCCCGAGAAACGTTGCTGAGCCAGGCATCCGAGGCTCTGTGCAGCAGCCTATGATGGAAACACATCAGCAGCATGAGAGTTCCGCAGACCCAGCAGAGGAAGGTCACCACCTCTTCTGCAATGGCTGACTGTACGCTACTCCGGCTTCTAGCATTGGGCCGGGTAAATGGGAGCTGCCGCGGGATGCCAGATTCTCTAGGTGGCCCGCAGTGGCTCCCAATCATCCGGGCCACCACAAGAAGCCAGAGCCTCAGCAGCTGGCCAGTGCAGGGGATGTGGTGGCATACCGGGCATTGTTCCGGTATGCCCTGTGTCCAGTCCACACCTAGGTGAAGCACATATATTGCGCTTTACTTGTGGGGTATTCGGTGCAGTCAAATGACCATATATGCCTCAACATTCCAGTCCATTAGCATTGGTCCCTTGCCGGTTACATGGGTCTGCTCTCTGGACCAGTGCTCGCAAAAGCCACCTTCTTTGGATCCTTCCACCATACTGTATCTGTGGCCTCCATCAGATTTTGTGCCGTGGGGCCTCCACCCCACTTAATCCAGCTGTGGTCAAGGTCATTTCGTACCCCCCTTGATACAGAGTAGTTGCTCTTCATAGAGAAGTATGGAATCCTTCAGCGCCAATGCATGCCATTGCATGCAGGAAACACTGGTAGTGGTGTGTAATGGGATGTAGTCTCCATTCCTGCTTGCCTTACATTGTCTAGATAAAGCTAAACGAGAGGCCTACAGGAAATCATTACAAGAAGGTTGATAGCAAATCCCTGAACTGCCATGTTACAAGAATCATATAATGTTAATGGTGGATCAGGTTTAAAGACCCCTGGCTGTAAAGTGAGCACTAACTGTACAGTAGGTCAGCTTATCAGCTCCATATTACCGGATGTAACTAAGACATTTAGGCAAATACATCATGTCAGAAAGCGTGCTATCTCTTTAGTCTGTCTCATATCAGACTGGGAGATGCAAGGCCGCGTGCTATTAATATTTAAATAGACTGCTCATATTGCGGGCTGGGTAAGCAATTCTAATGGACTCATGTCACACTATCCACGTACCGATGCCATTTATTTATTATCGGAGAGAGGTTCCCGTTCTACTGAGCTTTTTCCGTGTAGCAAAACATGCACATCGTGCAAAAATGTCATTGAATGCACTACTACTGAAAATGAGCCAATGGCCTTCAAGCCTGATAAGAGTCATTTAAAGGCCTGCAGTAAATGGTAAGGTACCTGAAGGGCAGGTACCTGAAGGTTTAAAGGCACATGCAAAAAAAGGCAACTAATAGCTGTCTCAAGGTCATTGTGTGTTATTTCCTGTCATGGCAGGAGATCTGCTCATACCAACATGTATCGGCACGTGCACGCTCATTCCTTTTCAAGTGTCCTGCAAGTCACACTCCTTGGGTGTTCCAGTTCGGCACGTGCATGGCCAAGAGCATGTGTGGTCACGTAGATGATCGGCACATCGGATCATGCATGCGTCGTATGACCACCATGATCCTGCACACTTCCAGGGAAACTGCAGTCTGCGGTGCACGCATATGCAAGATTCCACGCTTCTGCGCATGCATGGCAGGCTCTCCTTGGTGCCAAGTGGCCTTTACGAGGAGGTCTGCAGTGCTGGTAAGATGCCTGCAGGCCTTCCTAGAAGTGCCACCTGCCACCTGCTCCTGTGTCTAAGATATCCAATTTGACCTAGGCTCTTCTGACTACCCACTTTGGATTGACTTCTGACTTTGGATGACTACCCCCTCTGGATTTGACACTTTGGGTTTGGATGACAATCTTTCTCTGGCTCCTGACCCCTGTCTTTGGAAGGCTACCAATTTGGATTACGAACTTTAGTGGCTCTGGATTCCCTGGTTCTGTTTTAGCAACCTTCCTCAATACCTGAACTGGACTTTCTCCATACTGGTCTCTGGGCTCACTGGTTTATGGTAGCGGCTGTGAGACCCTAGTTTCTTCGCAGCACAGTCTGTCCTTCCTTGTGGGGGGCTCCAGTGCCAGCAGACTCCCCACACCGTATCCAGTACATGACGTAGCACATTACTGGTTTGCTCATTGCTGACTCCCTCCAAGTACAGACTATGTTAACACCCTTCCTGTTTTGCAGATTCTGAGTAGCCTAAATACCTGCTATGCTCAACAGATCCTCCAACGCATCTATTTGGCACTCTGGCCTTCCCTTCTGCTGTGTTTCCCTAGCACCCATCATCTGGAAAAGCTGCAGGTGGTATTGCTGGCGGTTGTTTGTGTATAGACCAGGGTGATCTCCAAGAAGGTATGTGACAAATCCGTCCTTCTGGGCTTCACAAGGAAGTGCTAGTTTGCCTCTAGATATTCTTACCTCTGTATTCTTGTAACTAGAGATGAGCAGATCGGTTGAAGTTCGGGTTCACCTAGTTTAGCCGAACCTACCGGCAAAGTTGAATTGATTGAAGTCAATAGGGACCCGAACTTGGGGGATCAAAAATGGCTGTAAAATGGGAGTAGCAAGGGCTAGATGGCTGCAAATTGAGGGCAACACCCTAGTCCTTCACAAAACTGTTAACAATAACAGAAACCAAAAAAAATAAATACATCAATTACAATATATATATATATATATATATATATATATTTTTTTTTTTTTTTTTTTTCAATGGGTGCCAAGAGGCAGAGGAGGTAGCAAACACTTTAACCAGTCACTCACATTGGCTGTGGATAGGTGGATCCTCTTGTCAGTAATGACACCCCCTGCAGTGCTGAACACACGTTCTGATAGGACACTTGCTGCAGGGCAGGCCAGCACCTCCAAGGCATAGAGGGCAAGCTCTGGCCACAAAAGTCAAAGTCTGCTTCCTGGTATTACAGGCTGTAGTATTCATTGGTGGTGGATGTGCCAGACAATGAAATAAGTTATTCCACATTGTGGCCATGCTCACCCTCCCCTTTGAGGTACTGCCAGTGCCCCTACTCCTCCTCATGCCACCACTGAGCTCTCAAAGTCAGCTGAGAACTCTGCCAGTAGTGCATTCACCAGCGTGCGTTTGTACTCTCTCATTGTTTGATCCCACTCCAATGAAGGAGGTGATGTTGTCCTTATAGCAGGGATCAAGCAGGGTGGTCACCCAGTAATCAGCACAGGTAACTATGCGGTCGTTGTGCAGGCATTGGAGCATGTTCTAGATCATGTGAGCCAGGCTGCCCTAAGTCAAGGGGAAGCTGTCCTCAGTGTCAGGTGTCTCCTGCTCCTCCTCCTGCTACTCCTTCCAGCCATGCTCCATGGACACCTGTGAGAGAATGTAGTTCTTCTCCTCCTTCTCCCCCTCTGGTTCCTCCATATCTGCCCGATGTCAGCCCAGCAACTCACCCTGTGAGCCATGTATGAAGACAGGGGGAAAATGGGCCTTTCTCCTCCTCCCATGCTTCCTCCTCAGTCATGGCCTGAAGCGTTTTTTTTTTTTTCCAGCAGGCAGAGGATGGGGATGGTAGCACTAATGATGGCATTGTCAGTGCTGACCATATTGGTGGCATACTGGAAGCACTGCAGAACCACACAGATGTCCTCATGAAGGCCAACTCACTGCTGGTGAAGTGCTGTTATTTTTCACTTTTACTCACCCTGGAACTGGAGCTCCATTATCGCCTGCTGCTGCTCACAAACCCTTTCCAGCATGTACAACGTGCAATTCCACCTGGTGGGTAAGTCACATATGAAGCGGTGGGTTGGAAGGCCGGAATTCCTCTGCAATGCAGGCAGGTGAGCAGCAGCAGGATGGGAACAATATAGGTGCGAGAACATGCTACGCAATTCATAGAGCAGCTCTAGCATTTCTGGGCCAGGAATCTCTGTACCACCAATTTTAGTACATGTGCCAGGCAAGGCATCGACGCGCACAAGGATGCTACAAGGTTCGGCCCATTTTCGCACACCACCTTGCCAGGCTTCAGGAGCAATGGCAGCAGACACTCATCTGTCTGTTCCTGGATGCATGTCCACTGCTTATAGGCGGTGTGGGGTCTTTCACCCAGACAGATGAGTTTTAGCACTGCATGCTACCGTTTCCCCATGGCAGTGGTCAAATTGGTGGTGCAGGGACTGGTCTGCCTGAGGAGGAAGTATAGAAAGAAGCAGACTATGAGGAGGAGGCTACAGGCACTGACTGATGTCTGGCAATTCTGGGTGGTGGAAGGATCTGCTTCACAATGCTTCTGTTCTTAGTTATAGCCACCACTACATTGACCCAATTTTCCATGTTGAGGTGGACACTGGAACTAATGGAACTTCCCAAGGCCCATTTTATTTATTTCACAACCTCTTGGTGCAGGGCAGGGATGACCTGGTGAGAAAAGTAGTGGTGCTGGGAACGACGCATTGTGGAACAGCCGCAGCTATCAGCTCTTTAAAACTGTCCATCTCCACCAGGCGGAAAGGCCAGCAATTTTGAAATGCTCGCATTCAGGGCCATGGCTTTTGTCGTGGATAAGATGAGCCCAACTTCCGCTTTCTCTCCATAGTTTGCGGGATGGAAAGCTGAACGCTTCCCTGGGATGATGTGGACCGGCTTGGTGGTAGTGCTGCTGCTGCTGCTGCTGAAGGTAGTGGGGTTCCCGACCTTCTCCCTTTGGGGGGAGACAGGTGATCTTGTTGTTGGGAAGGGAGACTCAGGTGTTTGCAGGTTTTTTTGGTAGTTCTACTACTGCAGCTCATGTTTTGCTTGCAGATGCCTGGTCATGCATGAGGTGCAGAGCTGATGAGATTTTCTCTTGCTTCAGTGACTGTTGGCACAGCTTGCAAATGACCTCTGGATGAAAGACATCCTCTCCCTATAGCACTAGCTTCGTTACCAGCAGCAGCAGAAGCACCAGGGCCATGTCACTGTCCCTTATTTGCTGCTTTCTGCATTGTTATACACCTGCAGTTACGGCGGCCCGAAATGGACAAATAAAAAAAATGCAGGAAAATGCGCCTTAAGTGCCCTGAACCGAAAAGAGCACTAACACACAGGTACCCTGAACCATAGGTATGGCAGAGCACTAACAGGTGCCTTGAACAAGAGGTATTGCAGAGCACTAACAGGTGCCTTGAACAATAGGTATTGTAGAGCACTAACAGGTACTTTGAACTATAGGTATTGCAGAACACTAACAGTTGTCTTGAACAAGAAGTATTGCAGAACACTAACAGGTGCCTAGAACAAGAGGTATTGTAGAGCACTAACAGGTTCCTTGAACAAGACGTATTTCAGAGCACTAACAGGTGCCTTGAACAATAGGTATTGCAGAGCACTAATAGGTGCCTTGAACAATAGGTATTGCAGAGCACTAATAGGTGCCTTGAACAATAGGTATTGCAGAGCACTAATAGGTGCCTTGAACAATAGGTATTGCAGAGCACTAACAGGTGCTTTGAACTATAGGTATTGCAGAGCACTAACAAGTGCCTTGAACAATAGGTATTGTAGAACACTAACAGGTGCTTTGAACTATAGGTATTGCAGAGCACTAACAGGTGTCTTGAACAAGAGGTATTGCAGAGCACTAACCGGTGTCTTGAACAAGAGGTATTGTAGAACACTAACAGGTGCTTTGAACTATAGGTATTGCAGAGCACTAACAGGTGTCTTGAACAAGAGGTATTGCAGAGCACTAACAGGTGCTTTGAACAAGAGGTATTGCAGAGCACTAACAGGTGCTTTGAACTATAGATATTGCAGAGCACTAACAGGTGACTTGAACAAAAGGTATTGCAGAGCACTAACAGGTGTCTTGAACAATAGGTATTGCAGAGCACTAACAGGTGCTTTGAACTATAGGTATTGCAGAGCACTAATAGGTGCCTTGACCAATAGGTATTGCAGAGCACTAACAGGTGCTTTGAACTATAGGTATTGCAGAGCACTAATAGGTGCCTTGAACAATAGGTATTGCAGAGCACTAACAGGTGCTTTGAACTATAGGTATTGCAGAGCACTAACAGGTGTCTTGAACAAGAGGTATTGCAGAGCACTAACAGGTGTCTTGAACAAGAGGTATTGCAGAGCACTAACAGGTGCTTTGAACTATAGATATTGCAGAGCACTAACAGGTGCTTTGAACTATAGGTACTATCTGTCCAGACTTTCTAAGCAGTTAGAAAAAGCTAAATTAATTTTTATGTGCTGCAAACTAAATTGCCCCTGGTTGGTCCGGTTTAACGGTTTAAGTCATTTTTGACTGTTGGTCCACTTTTAGGCTTCTTCTCTTTTGTTTATACAATTGCAACACTTAAAGTAGATGTAATATTAAAAATCCATATAAACACGTTGGCTGTTGAGAGTAGTCATGTATGCACCTGAACTGAATTAAACTCCTGCCAAGTGTGTGGTTCTCTTCTCCTGGTAGGAATAAAACCCAGGTGTGACAGGTTTGAGTGACCCCCTATGTGACAGTACCTGTCACCCCTGATTTCCTTCTCCTTCTATTAAAAGAAAAAAAAAGCTTGGCTGGTTTTCTTGATGGCAGGTGTATAAGTGACCCCTCCCCCCACCATCCAGCATATTTATATAGTGGGTTTTTTTTGTATCATTGGCCAATTTTTTCCCAATAGTTCTCCTTTAATGATAAAATCTAAAACTTAAAGCGGTCCTTCACCCTGAATAAGAGCCTATCTTATATGTTTCCCACACCCTGTACATACAGATTGCTCACATTAAAAATCATCCTACCTGCATCTACTGCATGTTATGAGCCTTTAAACATCCAAGATGGCGGCTCATGGAACATCAGGCAGCCTGCAAACAGGAAGTGCCTTTTGACTGTGCTGCTCTGCATTCTGGGATTGCTGACCTTTTCCTGACCCCAGCTCTGCTCTGTCTGAGCAAATAACCCCCCCTGTACTTTATCCCACTCTCCTCTCCTCAGTAAGTGTGATGGCGGCGCCCGTATCCTAAAGTCCTGAAAAGAGTTGCAGCCCAGTGGGAGAAAGAATTATAAGTAAATGACTAAAAACTTAGAATGTATTAACTTTAGATTTAGTTTTTTAAGGGTTTGGGCTTTTCAATAAATCATGGTGAAGGTCCGGTTTAATCATACATTTGTATCTTTGGCCTTAAAGTGGGCCTCTGACATTAATTGTACAGTTTATTATACAGTAGTAAAAGAGGAATTCTTCTATCCTTTATCAGTTGCCCATTTTGGGGTTTACAAACAAACAGAGCTGCTCCCATTGGTCACACGTTTTTCCAATATCCTGTTATGACAGAACCAAACCAAATTTGCTTATTTCTGGTCTAGTTTAACTTTGACCTGAATAGGAGGTCCAACTCTACTAATAAGGCATTTCAAATTGGTGTGCTGCCAGCTCAACATGCTCCTTTTCATGATCACATGATTAAATAAAGGATTAAATGGCAATGCTAAAGGATTTCAGATTAGCAATGTGGGTTAGGATTAGAGATGAGCGAACAAGAAATTCAAGTTTGTCCGAACCAAAATTTCACAAACAAAATAAGATTACCTCCATCTCTGTTACAGTGACCAGGTCTACCATCCCGCATAGCTGGTGCTCTATGCCATTATTTTAATTTTTAAGGGTGTGGGTCCCCCCTATCCAGCAAAACCAGCCTGAGTACCAGCTATGGGACTGATAGACCAGGGATAGGAGGCCGAGTGGCCGGCCTGTGGCCCAGGAGGATCCTAGCCCGCATAGCCCTATGGGTCTTGGGTTCATCTTCACCCCCCTGGGGTGGGCGTTATGGTGAGTCACCTGCTTTCCGTGGTATAGGGGTCTCAAGGACCCCAAATATAGTAACATAGTAACATAGTATGTAAGGCTGAATAAAGACTTCAATAAAGTCCATTCAGTTCAGCCTGTTTAACTCCTTCCAGTGGTCTAGTAGCCATAGCTGGAAATGTTATTACATGCCAGGAGGGCATCCCGGCCACTATAGATCTCCTTCCAGTGGTCTAGTAGCCATAGCTGGTAATGTTATTACATGCCAGGAGGGCATCCCGGCCACTATAGATCTCCTTCCAGTGGTCTAGTAGCCATAGCTGGTAATGTTATTACATGCCAGGAGGGCATCCCGGCCACTATAGATCTCCTTCCAGTGGTCTAGTAGCCATAGCTGGTAATGTTATTACATGCCAGGAAGGCATCAAGGCCACTTTTGAACGTTTTTACTGTATCCATCATTACTACCTCCTCTGGCAGCGAGTTCCATAGTCTCACTGCTCTTACAGAGAAGAATCCCCTCCTATGTCTGTGGAGAAAGCACCTTTCCTCTAACCTTAGTGGATGCCCCCGGGTTATGGTTACACTCCGGGGTATAAATAGATTGTGGGACAGATCTTTGTATTGACCCCGAATATATTTATTTATACATAGTTATTAGATCACCCCTCAATCATCTTTTTTCTAGACTAAATAAACCTAACGTGGACAATCTTTCCGAGTACTCTAGCCCCCGCACTCCTTTTATTAACTTTGTTGCCCTTCTTTGAACGCGCTTCAGTTCTGATATGTCCTTCTTAAGCACAGGTGCCCAGAACTGTACACAGTATTCCATATGGGGTCTGACCAGTGACTTGTACAGGGGTAAAATGATGCTCTGGTCATGAGCACCTGGGGAGCAGAGATGACAGGAGCCCAGCAGGGCCATTGGTGGAGACTGGCGTGGGACAGCAACAGAGCGGGGCAGATAAGAAAGTTGACAGCGAGAGAGCAGGTGAGTCAAGATATCAGGGAAAAGTTTGGTTGGCACAAAACCCCCCTTAGGATGAAGCCTCAGCTTCAGTGTAGTATAATGCTGAATGCATGGGATTTGTAAAGATTTGTTCACAGTCCCTAGTACCAAATTAGTGTTTTTGAAGCCTAAAGATGCCTACAAAGTCTTCATTGTCATATTCAATACCCGAATCAGACATTCTGCTTGCATTTTTTAGTCTTTTTCTCCCATATAGTGACACATCCATATAGTTGAAATTGCATCTGTACACCTCTGAATAATAGTAATGTTCATGTATATGCCTTCACAGTTTTTCAAAGTTAGATAAAATATAGATTTCCACATTTTATAATATAATATAATATTTTCACGCATCAACAAAAGGAAGTGGAACAAATCATTATTGTGTAGAAAATGCTGCCTCGCACTTCTATTTTACTGCCATTTAAAAGGAAAAAGTAGAGCGGGAAGAAGAAAACAGAGAAAAAATATCTTGCTGTGAGAAAATTGTGCTTATTGTTAATCTGTAGGAGAGGAGTTTGAAATCCATTCTAACATGAAGGCTTTATTATTGCTTGTAGATTCTAAAGGCAACCATATTGAAGTTCCTTCCATTGGCAATCATTTTATAGTAAATTTTGCTGAGTTTTGAAACGTTCCCTCTTAACTAGTCTTACTCAAATATGACTCTGGTCAAACTTGCACAAGTTTTGGGGTCATCTTCCACAGCAATCTGGGTGCATTTGCCTGCCAGCAATCTGGGTGCATTTGCCTGCCACCATCTTCCACCCATGGACTTGTAGTGTTGAGATTTGACCTTGGCAAGGTTGCCCAGCTCAAATCTCAACACTACAAGTCCATGGGTGGAAGATACTGGCAGGCAAATGCACCCAGATTGCTGTGGAAGATGACCAAATCTCTAGGCACCTTATGCTAATTAAATGCTGAAGAGTTTCAGTTTAGAAAACTTTATATAACTTTTTTAGTAGAGATTTGTTTCATGATTATTTGTCAGAATCTGGCTTTAGCAAAATGTGTTATATGGTGCAATAAGTCCACATAAACCACTCTGCGGGACAGATGAAAATCTCTACTTTCACCATCAAGTTCTCAAAAGACTTTAATTTCAGTGCAATAATTCCATCACCAAATGCACAGGATCACGTACCAGATTCAATAAAGATTATAGCTTCTAAATCGAATTTCCAGTTTGGGTCTGCTTTAACCTCTCCAGCTTATAATGCGATTAGAGCCTTCTTTCAGCCTATGCTAAAATTAAGATAAATTATAAGGACTTCAGAGGAATACCCGAAGCAATTAAAGGTTCAAAGCCCCTCCAGTTTTAATATGTTTCAAAACATGTAAAAGACAAACAAATTAAACGACCATGAAAGAGAGGGACGGAGCTTACTGACCACGTGATCACGACAGCTGACGGAAACTGCCGAGACCCACGGCCGAGGGAAACGGGTAGCAGTGACAGCCGGCTGTGTGTTTTATATTAGAGCTGTGTTTGGAGTTGAATTGATAAGACTGCACGCAGCCTCTCTTTTAGCCATCTTCAATGGTTTTATATGCTTTTGATGGGCTGCTGAGCAGTCCATTAACCAGCTTAACCTAATGCAGTGTGTGCAGCAGCAGGAAGCGACTGTGCAACTTACCTGAGCATTCGGCGTTCTTTTCTCTGTCAAAATGCCTACTGCCAGGGACTCAAAAAGATTGCCACCCCCCATAAGTGAGGAAACTGGGAGCAGCTAGCAGCACTTCTAATGCCAGCTGCCAGTGTCCTCACTCATAGGGATGGCTATAATTTTGAAGCCCTGGCCGGGGCCATTTTGACATAGGAAAGAATGCCGATCAGATCGCGAACTCAGCTAAGTGTACATACGATTCCTATTGCTGAATGCTCTGCATTAGCATAAAGAGACCCCTGGATGTCACCACCCACTCATCACTGCTATTTATTTAAAATTACATATGAGGGGTGACCTGCAAGTGGGTGTGGAGTAGGGGGGCAGAGGGGGGCCTACCTCTCAAGGTCACCCCTCATGCCATTTTTGGGTTCCAAAGTTCGGGTCCGCATTAATTTCAATGGGGACCAGGTTCGGGTTTGGGTAAAGTTCAGTACTCGAACCGGACTTTTGTTACAGTGGTTCACCCAACACTAATACTAATTGTTTTAATTTTACTGAAGTGTGATACATTGTAAAACAGTCATGAGTCTGCTTTTGAAATGTAAATAGCTCAAGGATAGCTTACAGCTTTCAGTGGGATGTGCATCTCGCTGCTGTGAAAGAACACTGTGATGACTCCTCTGTAGGTTTCCACAGAGTTCCCACAGAAAATATGTGATATTCACTAATAAACCATAATAAAACTAAGGAGGCAACTGGCCTTAAATATGTTCACACTTTCCTGGACCAAATCTCTCCTCCCCCTCTGTCTCTGCTGAGATGGGGACATGTGATATGAAGAAAGCCTTGCTTCCTTAAACAAACCATCTAAATCCATAGTGTTGGGAAATGCTTATTCGGGATTGATGTTGGCTGATGTTGAAGATGGGGTGAAGTCATGGCCAATTTGTTAGGAAGCAACCTGTTATCAGAGTGTGGCAAGTTCGATTACCGTATGGGACTTGACTGAAGTACTCTTGAGCAATATTATAGAATAGAGCTTTATTTGCATAGTGCACAAGGAATTATTTTTGGCAGTTTACACCATTCCAGGTACAAACCAAGCAAGTGATACAGTGGGTCAGACATGAGACAACATTTCTTCCATGTTACAGCGAGCTAATGTTATAGGCCATGAGGCCTCAGCAGTTCTAGCATCAGTTCTAGCGTTTTTGTCTGGGTTGTTATGTGATGACCCAATAAGGTCCTAACAAGCTCCATTCAGCAGGTGGATTTCAGAGGGGTAGAAACCTTGGATCTGCTCGTTCTGCATGGTGTTACCCTGTAGTGGCGACCTGATGGAAGGGGTTTAAACACATGACCAGTGTGTGAAGTGCCAGAGAAAATCCTTCTGCCAAATGACAAGACTTACTTTCGTACGTGTCACCTTTGAGGTTTAAGGTAATGTCAATGATCTTCCTAGGAAATGGAGAATCCCAGGATGACTGCTTTGAAGAATGTGGCAAGTACTGGAACTGCCAGCCTTTTTCAATGGCCACAGAAAGAAGAGTCTCTGTTGTGCCTTCTCCAGGACCTTTGAGATGTTTTTGTCCCACTTGAGATTGTCTGATAAGGTAATTCTCAGGAACTTTGTGTCCTTGGCCTTTGTTTTTCTACCCCGTTGATGGATAGTCATTTTCCCGGTAAGGCACCTCTAATGTTCCCTCATTGTCCCTAAACAGCAAAAGTGTTTGTTCCAGTTGGTGAAAAATAAGGATGCAAACAATTGTCGAATGAGGTTGAGACCGGCCCAACTGCTTCTTATACCCTGGATGAGGCCAAATTCCAGGTGATGCAGGCATCCACAGACTTCCCAATGAATGTGGGTGACATTCAATTCTTATTTAGCCAACTGGCCTCAATTTGTATATCTGCCCTCATTTGAAGCCCCCCTCCAGTGGTAATGCTGAAGGACTGGGGTGGGTCTCAACTGGCAGGAACGCAGAACTTTTTGTAACCCTGCAACCACCATGTACCAAGACCAAATTGTGTCATTCTCCTCGCCTTTTTTAGCTCCTCTATTGGGTGCAGGCGTGCCGTCGGATCTCCTTTTGCAGTCTGTGCGCAGTCGCGGACGTACGCGCTTGGGCAAGTGCACACGTCCTCTCTCTTCATCCTCTTCACTGCTCTACAGAGCCACCTGGTGTCTAGACCATAAGCTCTTGGACTTTGGGCTTTTGCTTCTGGGTTTTCTTGATCACAGTGGACAGGACGTGACGTCACTCCTGCTCTAAGACATCCCTCCCAGCTTTATTGCCAGCCCCTATTTAAAAGGACAACTGGCCTGTTTGCATTGCTTTGTTATCAACTAAGTTCCCAGATTCTGTTATCCCTGTTCCTGCATTCCCTGCGTTTCCTGATTGATTTCCTGGATTGACCTGGCCTGCTCTTGGATTAGCTCTTGTACGAATTACACGATTTGGGCTTGGATTTGTTAATCGGACTTTGTCTTTTGCTGCCAGCCCTTGAACTTAGATTTGTTTTTGGGCTTTAATTCTTCGCTGCGCCCCACACCCGGAGCTCCGTGCATCCCAAGCTACTTGTCAGGAGTCTACCTGTTCATGGTTATAGCCAGGAAGCTTGACAATTTGTATATTAAAATAATAAAACTCCTCACTTGATCGCCGCAATCCTCCCCTAATTCCAGAAGGGACGGGGCTCTAAATGACAGCCATAGACCTGAGTGACAGTTGGGCTTGAGTTAATGATCAGTACAGTCAGACTGCTGCATGGGATTGCGAGGCAGGCCTGTCAATCTGTGCATACTCTCCAAGATGGCTGGACCAAGGACCCTAGAGCATGGACTTCCACTTTAACAGCAGACAGGCATTCAAAATGGGGGGAGGGGCGGTAATACAAATAACTTTGTAATTTGTTTTTCTTTCGGTCTGTTTTAATGAGGAACATTACAGGCCATGAGGAGATAGTACAAACTCTCTAGACCTGGCTTCCCTGCCCCCCCCCCCCAATTTACTAATTAGTTAATTTAAATATACCTCTCTGGTTGCATTGCATCCCTCTGCTCCCCCATCGTCCTCCGTTGTGCAGTGCCATCTTGCAATCTCGGCATGAATTGCGCCGCCCCCCCCCCCAGATCTCACACATGCACAGTGTCATTGCATAGGCTGCAATGACACTCAGCTCAGAAGAGCGCGAGATCTGAGGAGTGGCACGGGACATTTGAAGAAAGGACAGCTGCAGGTAAGCCTTCAGCCTTCACTCTGGTACAGCTAAGGGGGGATGGGTGTGGAAAGGGGCCAGAAATGTTGCTGGATATTGGCATTTTAGATAACGCCGACATCCAAAAGGCAGTGAGGGAGGGGGGAAGGAGACTCAGAGAGGAAAAAGGTCTGATGCGCCTCTTTAATAGAAAATGCTTAGCTCCTATAGTGAAGAACACAAAGTTGAAACAAGTCTGCCTTCCATTGCCTCGTTCACCAGATACCTTGGTAGGAAGTCGCTCAAATAAAGCTTTGCAAGAACTTTTTTTTTTTTTTGGCTTTTAAAGGCTGACCTCGGAGCCATTTTTCACCTTTGAATACAGCCGCTCTTCTTGTGTACATCTTTTATTGATGCTTTAGAAGACCTTAACATGGCCCCCACAAAAAAAGAAATCCAGTCACTCAGAAAATAAAGAAAATAAAATAAACTGTGGTGGTGTTTGGCAGTTGTAATGTTCGAGGCACAATCACTATGATTTTCCTGTAAGTCGTTCGGACAAATTACATATTGGCCTGAAGGGAGATTTGTACTTTGTAGGAGAGGCCCAAGTCTATATTTACACTAGAATATGCTTTTTTATTGTTTTCTCTGAGAGCTTTTTGCCTTTTGCTTATGTAGGTTTCATGCAAATGTATTTGTCAAAATGTTAATAGGCCCTTTTCGGGGCCAAGAATGCCAAAAAGAATGCATGGATCCAGATGAAATGTTCGAGACAAATAGTGCCGAGTGTGCAGCAGACGTGTAACTCACCTCGCCCATGGCGCCAGCATTTGAAACTTGCTCCAGTCGGGGCTATGGAAAGATGGCCATTGGCTCCCATGAGCGAGGACACTGCTTCCGCTGACAGGAGGAGGATGGGCCGGGGTGAGCTACAGCAGCTGCTTGACCTCTAGCTGAAGTCCGTGTTCAAGTTTGGGGACCCAAACTCGTAATCGGTATGCTTTGGGGTTCGCCCATCACTAGTTATGACCCATTAGTATTGCATGAAAGTACCATGTCAGAAGTGGGTATAGCTCCCCCAGCCATGATGCTGAAGCTATGCAGGAGCAGAACATAGACTAGGTTGTACAATGGGACTGGGTACAGGGGAGGGGCTTGTGAGGCACAGATGTGGGGGTTGTTAAAGAGGCCTATAGTATTAGCGAGGTCCTGCTCCCAAAGCAGTGCAGCCCCCCAGGAATTCTCTTTCTCCCTTGCTCTCTATGGCCAGCCCGCCCCTGCATACCACTGGTTGGAAATCCCTGATCTAGTTATTTCTATTATTCTAGTTATTTGTAAGTTTATAGGATGCCATTCAGTCGCATATGTAAATTAAGCTGTTGAGGGATTTAGTTACAGTATCCTGTGTTGAATGTTGTAACTTGTGTCTTTAATCAAATTCAAACTAAGGTAAGAGGAAACACATCTGTAGGCATTGGAGGACTGGGACCAAAAATCAGCCCCTGGCCTGCCCATTACCAGCCAGTGGGATCTTTGCTACTTCCTGGCCAGTCAACCAGTGTGCTCCAAGGCTAAGGTTAAAGGATTAGGGGGAGGACATGGGCTGGGGTTGCTTGGGTAAGGGGGTAGAGTGGGGAAGGGGATGGGGGCAGGGGGATGCAGGGATTGGATGGGAGTGTTAGTCAAGGAAGCAGCCCAAACCCAAAGCTGTGCGGCCCACAGGGCATTTGCCTGGGTCTTCCTATGGTCAGTCCGCCCCTGTCTGTTAGGTCCTGGCAGTGAAATCAATCTTAACTGTCTAATATTAGTGATAAGCCATAGCAAACTATCTAGCTCGTTAGGAGTCCAAGAGATCTCTATAACAGTTCAAAGGTGGGAGGGGGGTAAGCCCAACATCCCAGAGTGTCTTCTACCCATACCCATTACCCACACTCCCACTCCAACTGGAGGGGTGAAGGAGCCTAGTGCCACTAGGCATGGATCCATTATGGAAATCCTCCCCTTGCCTCTCCCACTCAGTGATGCTAAAAAAAAAGTATACCAACACAACGCACCATGCACAGATGCTGGAAAATACCAACACAACGCACCATGCACAGATGCTGGAAAATACCAACACAACGCACCATGCACAGATGCTAGAACATACCAACACAACGCACCATGCACAGATGCTGGAACACACCAACACAACGCACCATGCACAGATGCTGGAACACACCAACACAACGCACCATGCACAGATGCTAGAAAATACCAACACAACGCACCATGCAAAGATGCTGGAACATACCAACACAACGCACCATGCACAGATGCTGGAAAATACCAACACAACGCACCATGCAAAGATGCTGGAACATACCAACACAACGCACCATGCACAGATGCTAGAAAATACCAACACAACGCACCATGCAAAGATGCTGGAACATACCAACACAACGCACCATGCACAGATGCTGGAAAATACCAACACAACGCACCATGCACAGATTCTGGAACACACCAACACAACGCACCATGCACAGATGCTAGAAAATACCAACACAACGCACCATGCACAGATGCTGGAAAATACCAACACAACGCACCATGCACAGATGCTAGAAAATACCAACACAACGCACCATGCACAGATGCTGGAAAATACCAACACAACGCACCATGTACAGATGCTAGAACATACCAACACAACGCACCATGCACAGATGCTGGAAAATACCAACACAACGCTCCATGCACAGATGCTGGAACATGCCAACACAACGCACAATGCACAGATGCTGGAACATGCCAACACAACGCACCATGCACAGATGCTGGAAAATACCAACACAACGCACCATGCACAGATGCTGGAAAATACCAACACAACGCACCATGCACAGATGCTGGAAAAAACCAACACAACGTACCATGCACAGATGCTGGAACATACCAACACAACGCACCATGCACAGATACTGGAACATACCAACACAACGCACCCTGCACAGATGCTGGAACATACCAACACAATGCACCATGCACAGATGCTGGAACATACCAACACAACGCACCATGCACAGATGCTGGCACATACCAACACAACGAACCATGCACAGATGCTGGAACATACCAACACAACGCACCATGCACAGATGCTGGCACATACCAACACAACGCACCATGCACAGATGCTGGAACATACCAACACAACGCACCATGCACAGATGCTGGAACATACCAACACAACGCACCATGCACAGATGCTGGAACATAACAACACAACGCACCATGCACAGATGCTGGAACATACCAACACAACGCACCATGCACAGATGGTGGAAAAATTCCAACACAACGCACCATGCACAGATGCTGGAACATACCAACACAACGCACCATGCACAGATGCTGGAAAAATACCAACACAACGCACCATGCACAGATGCTGGAACATAGCAACACAACGCACCATGCACAGATGCTGGAACATACCAACACAACGCACCATGCACAGATGCTGGAACATACCAACACAACGCACTATGCACAGATGCTGGTACATACCAACACAACGCACCATGCACAGATGCTGGCACATACCAACACAACGCACCATGCACAGATGCTGGAACATACCAACACAACGCACCATGCACAGATGCTGGCACATACCAACACAACGCACCATGCACAGATGCTGGAACATGCCAACACAACGCACCATGCACAGATGCTGGCACATACCAACACAACGCACCATGCACAGATGCTGGCACATACCAACACAACGCACCATGCACAGATGCTGGAAAATACCAACACAACGCACCATGCACAGATGCTGGAAAATACCAACACAACGCACCATGCACAGATGCTGGCACATACCAACACAACGCACCATGCACAGATGCTGGAAAATACCAACACAACGCACCATGCACAGATGCTGGAAAATACCAACACAACGCACCATGCACAGATGCTGGTACATACCAACACAACGCACCATGCACAGGTGCTGGAACATACCAACACAACGCACCATGCACAGATGCTGGTAAGCCAGGGCACAAGGGCCAAACTGCCAGCCTCTGGCCCTAAGAGTCCTTTTACACTGGGGCCTTTGGGGGTGATTGTAATCTACTTAAGATCACTCCAAAAACATAGTGAAAGCACAACCCACAATATCCTATGGATGCTTTCACACCACAGCAGGCAAACACACCCTCATTGCAAAAGTTCCCTATGCCATTTACACATTACATTGCTGCTGGAATTAGCCTTCGACAAGTTTGTTGCTATACCTTATTGTCATCATGTATTTAAAAACACAAAGGAAAAAAAATGTAATTAATTTTAAATATTTCCTAAAAGGCTTAAATCAAGCCTTCAACATCATTTAATGAAAAGCCCAAACCCTTAACCAACTATTCCCCAGCATCTAAAATGAATATATTTAACATTTTTAATCACTGACTTTTTATTCTTTCCCCCAGTGGCCTACAACTCTGTTCAACACTCTAAGGAGAGAGGGGTCAAAAGTGCAGGGGGCGGGATTATAGCTGTGCTTTGCACAGACACAGCAGAGCTGGGGTCAGTAAAAGGACAGCAATCCCAGAACGCAGAGCGGCACAGTCAAAAAACACTTGCTGTCTGCGGGCTGCCTGATGCTCCGTGAACCACCATCTTGAATATTTAAAGCCTCATAAAATGTGGCAATCTGTATGTACAGCATGGGGTAAACATATAAGATTCTTAAGGTAAGGTTCTTATATAAGGTGAAGGTCCACTTTAAGGTCTGCATAGTGAACTATTTTACTGTTAAAGAGGACCAATGCCCATCATTGCTTGTACACTTACCTCGTTCCAACCAAAAGTCATGGCAGCTTTTGAATTGGAAAATGTTGAATTGGAATATTGTGGTAGTTCAAGGCTTGGTACAGCTCGGGTGGGGGTTCGTGGGGCATCCTAAATCTGGAGGCTGCACTCTAGAAATTATCAATAGCAACTAGAAGGACATTCCAAAAGGAAAATGGTTACAAGACACCTGAAAGTATTATTTTTTTTTTAATTAAAGGGCTGTTTTAGATACATTAATGGAGGATATACATATATATATATATATATATATATATATATATATATATATATAATATATAATATATATATATATATATATATATATATATATATATATATAGTGACATTCATGCAGGTCTGATAGTAGAGGACAGGTATATTTCTCCCAGGTTCCTTTTCTATGTGAGGTAATAGCTGAGCCTCTCACCTGTCAGGTAATTAATTAGGGGGAATGAGAGGCTGGAAAAAGGAGGATCCCTCTCTCTCTCTCTCTCTCGGGCGAAGGACACAGCCCAGGACTGTTGAGAGACTCATGTGAGTAAAGGTTGCTGGAAGTAGTTTTTTTAAAGTTGGCAGAGAGAAGCTCTCCAGCTAGTAGTGAGGGTTTTCACTTGTATAGTTAAGTGCCGGACAGGCAAGGATTTACTTTTGTTCCCGTGTTATCTTTATTTTTATTTGCAACCTTTACAAATAAAACTGACCTCGAGTCAGCTTGAATGAACTTTCTGCTGTTTGCCTGATTGGATAAAGACAAATACGTGTCCCTGGACATCAGAAGAGGGCGATCCTGCACATCCCTATCAGTAGATAGTTCAAAGATTGCAGCATAAATGCAGAAAGCAAAAAGGGTTACTTCACCAACCAAATAGTCCTGGGCTGGGTACTCCAGCAAGCTGATCAATTCCAGTCCACTTTACAGGGCGTATCAGCTCAATGTCCAGTGCTATCCTTCACTACGGTGCAGCTCAGCCTGGGCTCACTCCAATAGGCTGGTCATCAACCTAGGAAAAGCCGTGTGCCCTCTTTACAGGCCTCCCCTGTAATCAGCGTGCACACTTGTGGAGGGCCTTAGAACATGTAACAACCCGTTAGGGAATTGGGGAAGTGACCCGGGTCCTGAAAACCCGGCCCGGATTGTGCTTTATACAGCCAAGCAGGGAAGGAATAGACATTTTGATACAATTTACCACATATCCCCCCCCTCTTCTTCAGACCCACGGTCTGACAACCTTCAGCGGCCATACAGTGGGTTTGGGACACAGCGACTACATTCCCCGGCTTATTTTCCGCTTTAAAGTACACTTTTTCAGCCATGGGTACTATTCTCCGCACTCGGTCACCCTGATTACAGGCCCTCACCCTGGTCGGCCTATTACATAATGTGTTGGGGACCACACGTCTAACGGACTTAACGGGGAGGGTTACCAGTTCTGCCGGGGGTACTCCATTGTTGGCAGGAGGGATACACCTTTCCCACAAGGTCCAGAACAAGGGGAAATCCCACCCAACCACGACATCATAGCCCAGGCATTTTACTACGTCAACCTCATGGGACAATGTTCCCGCGGGGGTCTCAAACTTACCCACTGCAACAGGGTAAGTCACGATATCCCCGTGGATGCAAAGCACGCTCAGCTTTTTCTTTGGTTTGCAACCACCAAGCACCAGGTTGGCCCGGACCAAAGTTACCCGGCTACCTGAGTCCAATAATGCCTTTACTGGGCGACCATTCATCTTTAAAGACACAACCTGCGTTTCAGATTTTGACCGCTGACTGGCGGCACAACCGGGGTCTGCCAGCAGGGATCTTCTGCGACCCGCGTCACACTCCATGGGTTCAGGTCCGAGGGGGCAATCCGCGGCTATGTGCCCCCACTCACGGCACCTCCAACACTGGGGACCCCGGAACCTCCTTGCCCGGACGTCTTCCCTAGGGTTAGGGGGCCTCTGGGGGTCAGGGACAGTCTTTTGCCCTCTCACAGTGCTCCACACACTTCCCAGGGGAACTTGTTTACTCACTGGTCTGCCGGTCTTGTCAGGGGCATCCCGAAGTTGATCCTCAGTCGCGACAAATCGTTCCACGACGTTAACTAGCTGCTCAACAGTCTGTGGGTCGCCCTGTCCAGCCCATTGCTGTAGCTTCGGCGGCAGTGTCCGAACAAAATGGTCCACACCGACTTTTTGGATGATCTGCGCAGGGGTCAAATGCTTTGGCTCCAACCACTTTCGGACCAGATGAATTAGGTCATACATCTGCGATTGGGCAGGTTTATCAACAGAAAAAGTCCAGTTGTGTACTCGCTTGCCCGAACCGCTGGCGTGACTCCCAGGCGAGCAAGGATCTCCATTTTTAGCTTGGCATAGTCCCGCACATCCTGCTCCCTGAGATCAAAATATGCTTTTTGCGGCTCACCTGACAGGAACGGTGCAATCACGTCAGCCCATTCTGTGACTGGCAGCTGCTCTCTCTCAGCCATGCGCTCAAACACCATGAGGTAGGCCTCTACATCATCCTCATGGGTCAGCTTTTGTAGGACCCGCTGTACGGCTCTCCTCGCACCATCCATCTCAACCGGGCTTCTCTCCGGTTGTGAAACTTTAGCCACAACAGTCTCTCTAAGCACAGCAATCTGTTCTATCAACAGGCGATTTGTCTCCTGCTGGTTTGCCATAGTCTGCTGCTGCGCTTGGTGCTGCTGTGCCAGGGGCTGCTGCTGTTGGGCCATGGTCTGCTGCTGCGCTTGGTGCTGCTGTGCCAGGGCTTGCTCATGCCGGAGGTCAGCTTGTATTAGGTGTTTTATCACCTCCTCCATTTGCTTTTGTTGAGACATCTTGATTGCTGCCTTCGCCAACGACAAGCAAAATGCAGTGCGTTTTGTCACTCCGTTGCCCCTAGCATCAGTCACTGTGCCCGCATCCTCCACCAGTTATAAGCGGGCAAACAATCAGCAGTGAGGAACAACGGATTTGAACGGCAAAACGGCTTTTATTCAGCAAAGTTCAGTAGATAGTCCAAAAGGGTTACTTCACCAACCAAATAGTCCTGGGCTGGGTACTCCAGCAAGCTGATCAATTCCAGTCCACTTTACAGGGCGTATCAGCCCTCTGCTCAATGTCCAGTGCTATCCTTCACCACGGTGCAGCTCAGCCTGGGCTCACTCCAACAGGCTGGTCATCAACCCAGGAAAGGCCGTGTGCTCTCTTCTTATACAGGCTTCCCCTGTAATCAGCGTGCACACTTGTGGAGGGCCTTAGAACATGTAACAACCCATTAGGGAATTGGAGAAGTGACCCGGGTCCTGAAAGAAAACCCGGCCCGGATTGTGCTTTATACAGCCAAGCAGGGAAAGAATAGACATTTTGATACAATTTACCACAATATATATATATATATATATATATATATATATATATATATATATATATTACTGGAGAAAAAAATCTTAAATAATGCCATGGCCATCAATAATTTCAGCATATAGACATAAGTGTGACAATGCATACATTACTGGTGCAGCCATTCATTATGAACACAACAGGACGTAGACTCAAATTGCTTGCGAATCAGCATACTGTAATCAGCATGCAGGGAAAAAGTTTCAGGTGGGTGGGTAATTAATCACGGTGTCTCCTTGGGAGGGAATGGATGAACATGTCATTAAACCATGGTGGCAGCCATTAACCCTGCCATATTAAACATTCATGTTTACATCAATCAGTTAATCGCTAAACGGTCAAGACTTCCTTCATTGACACTGTAATTATTGATGGCAGCAATCAATGCAAGAAAGAAAAAAACATTTTGATTGGGAATTGTCATGTCTTTGGATTTGGTCTAACCTAAATTCTATTTGAATACTAGGTACGAGTAGGGAGTATTAATTAGGGGCATTAATGCTTGGTTGGAGGTTTACACAGCTGAGAGTAAGAGAAATATTGTTCACAAGTTAAAAAGGCCTGGGGCCTCCACCATTAATATTTATTGGGAACTAAGTATATTACTAGCAATAAATAAGTAAGGTGGGAACATGTATTTTTGTAATTGATATCATGTTTAAGACTTTGCCATTATATATATTATATATACATGTGTAAAACAATTCCAGTTACATTTGTTGCATCATCATTACTGCTTAGAAGAGGCCACAATATGGGCCTGATTTACGATGTTTGCAGGTTTTCATCAGTTGGCTCTATCCTTAGTGCACCATGTTAGCTTCAACTGGGCAACAGAGCGGTAAACTGAGCCATAATTTCAGAAAGAGCTGACAATTTGCAGGTATTTTGCTGGGTTTTGCTGCAGTTTGCCAGACTGGGTTGTTTCCAATGGGATTCACTTATGAAGCTGGAGAACTGCACAAGTGTTCACCAACATTATTGTCATTGATATCATGTTTAAGACTTTGCCATTAAACAGAATGTATATGTATATATATATCTATATATATGTGTGTGTAAAACAATTCCAGTTACATTACTGCTTAGAAAAGGCAACAACATGGGCCTGATCTCCGACGTTTAGAGGTTTTCATTAGTTGATTCTATCCTTAGTGCGCCATGTTAGCTGCAACTGGGCAACAGAGCTGTGAACTGAGCCATAATTTTAAAAGAATTGTCTATTTGCAGGTATTTTGCTGGGTTTTGCTGCAATTTGCCAGACTGGATTAGTGGTATTTACTTAGAAAAATGGTTTGGCAAAAGGTGGCCCACTGCCACTCACTGTGAGTTAAGTGAGTTTTCTCACCAGGCTCTGATCCGAACCCCTATGATGGGTCTCAAAATATATATGTGGTGTTTTGGTTGTTTAAAAAACTTTATATAATATTATAGTAATAATATTAAAATGTGAAGAGTAATGAAAAAAATAGTTGTTTCATTATTTGTTTTCATATACTATGAATATCTATATGAAGTTTAATCTCAAAATATTAGGTACAGAGGCAAAAATGAGCTAAAAAACATTGTTTCCAATAGGATTTACTGCTGAAGCTGGAGAACTGTTCACTATTCGCCCAACTATGCTGACTTAGAAGTAAATATAGCAGTCACAGTGTAGCCAGACGAACATAGCACATTTTGTTGGGTAAATGCGTCAAACACGCCCTATGCCCACGAATATCTGTGATGAGAATCATAAATCATGCCCCATATGTTACATCATTGATTCCTATTATACAGAGTGTGTTTTTTTTAATGAGCAGCAAGTCAGGTTGTCAGACAGAGGTACACAGGGTCTTCAGAAAAATTCTTTAGAGGGCTTACTTGATATGGAAGCATTAAACAGGATGCCTTGGAAAAGAAAAATCCCCAAATAGGTATCAAGGATGAAGTTGGCCAACTAAGTGTCATTTAATCCACAAAGGGTTAATGGATCTGCGATCCAGACAGTTGCATTGTTTATGGTGCATGGTTCCAGGGTCTAGATCACTTAAACAACATCATTATTATCATTTTACCCATTGTGGTAGGTGGTCTGCCAAAATACTCTATTGGGCTAAATACGGACACAATAAAAGAGTGCCATGTATTGAGTTACCAGCCTTCTAAGTGGCTGCCTGTAAGGTGCTCTATAGGGACCTGGAGTCTGGCCAGTAAATAAAGCTGGTCAAGTAGGCCAGTTCAGTTCCAGTCCAGTCTTGTTGGATTATAGAGAGACAGATGAGCTTCAAACAGGGGCTGCTGGCATTGGATGAGCCATGGAAAGGCCTGCAGCTGTTTAGATTGACCAGGTGAAGGTAGAGGCCTGCAGCCAACTGAGCTTGTGTGCACATATTGATGCCTGGGAAGAGGTGCTCAAAGGATGCCAAGAAGCTGCCAGGAAGCAGTCAGTGACTTAGAGCAAGAGTTCTGATTAAAGGAAACCTAAGCCTGTGACCAGCTGAAGCCATTTACAGGCTAAAACAGTGCCAATAGGCTGTTTGTAATCAATGTAATGTACTTTGTTATTCTGTATGCTGATGAAAATTGTTGCATGAAGAAAAATGTTGCGTACCTTTTTGGAGACCAGCAATACTGCCTGTGACCTCCCCAGAGAGTGAAGACCGGGGAAGCTCAGTAGAGGGGAGGGCCAGAGTGCCAAGTGTGAGGATGATGCAGAATCAGGGTCACCAGGCCAGAACTAAGGGAGATCTGGAAACCAATAGAAATTAAAGAATTAAAGCTGACTGTAACTGAGAGGAGCCAGCAAATGGTAACGGATAGAATGCTATACCACACACTGTTTTCAGCATGGGGAGTCTGCTGACATATCTGGTATTCACCAGATCCTTCGGAAAGGAGGGTTCTGCGCTGCAGAAAAGTCAGGGGTCCCACTACTGTTGCCAGTGGACAGTGAGTCCAAATATGGGAAAAGTCCAGTCCAGGTTTTTGGGGAAGCTGATGCAGGGAAGCCAGAGAGTTCAGAGCCTTGGAAAGCTATAAACCAGTGCCGAAGTTCAGACAGCCAAAACAGGTAGTCAAAAATTACGATAGCAGGAGATAGAAAAAGGTAAATTAATTTTTATGTGCAGCAATCTAAATTTTCCTAGGGAGGGATGAATATGAGCACTGTTTGTTGAGTTGGTCTGGTTTAAGTCATTTTTGACTGTCGGTCTGCTTTAATGCTTATACAGATTGCCATTGATTCTATAAGCTATATACCTACAATGTTAACAGTGCGATCTACTGATGGTTTTACAGCTTAATTAATAATGCCTGAAAGTGATTGGCAAATCCAAAGTTAAACAATAAATATCAGTAGTTTACCTTTCGTTGAATGGCTCGAGTACTGTGCTTCCTCTTCTGTATGTCTTCCCCATTCAGTTTTTGCTCTAATACTTTTAAAGATAGTTTGGGAACTATAGGTTCTTTTTGAAAACGGATTTAAGTTTAGGACAGTGCAACGTGTAGCTTGAGACAATGAGATTGCCATTATTATAACTTTAAATCTACTGAGCATTTTCTGGATATTGATAACTCTGAAATAAGCTAAAAAATATGAAACACCTGTCAAAAAGACCCACCCACAACAAAGCCAAGTTAGTTGAAGGTGGGTGTTTTTGATGGGTGTTTCATATTTTTGTAACCTAAGGAACATGCAATAAAGTCTATACTGCTTGAAAAGTCACAAAGCTCAAAGAAACCATATTGTTTCTTTATCCAATCGTAAGCACAGAGCTCAAATTTTCAAGTCTGATTTTTCAATAGACTAGATAGAGATCCCACGGTGCATGCATCCTTGTACATATACACTGTGCCCTCCACCAGAAATAAACTTTTACCAGATGCTGGTAAATAAATTGCCAAC
The DNA here is from genome assembly GCA_027917425.1 of Gastrophryne carolinensis. Lineage (NCBI taxonomy): Eukaryota > Metazoa > Chordata > Amphibia > Anura > Microhylidae > Gastrophryne > Gastrophryne carolinensis. Next base: position 29,129,414 of record CM051244.1, on the reverse strand, counting down.
TTGAAACCAATCGTAGACCAATCCTCTAAAACAATTGGACAGGCCACTGCATGCAATCCATCTCAGAAAAAGTCACCTAGCTAAAGTCGTGGGAGGAGACGAAACGCGTTGGGAGCCGGCAGATACCACTTCTACTTGATTTCGGAGGAAGGTTTTGAATTACCTACATATGGCAGTCTGGAGCGGTGAGAGTTGGCTATGAGCAATTTTATTGGACAAGTGTGTGCGATTTTTGTGAGTGTTTTATTGGCATTTTAATAAAAGAGAGACAGTTGTTTAGCAGAATTTCACTATTGGTCTGTGTTATTTACTTTACATGCCAAGTCCCGTGAGAACCATAGTGGTTTTATAAGTCATCTGAATCATTTTCTGCGATGGATTGAATGCAGTGGCCTGGAGAATTTTTTAAGAGCATTGGTCTACGATTGGTTCCAAGTTGGCAATTTATTTACCAGCATCTAGTAAGAGTTTTTTTCTGGTGGAGGGCACAGTGTATATGTACAAGGATGCATGCACCATAGTCTATTGAAAAATCGGACTTGAAAATTTGAGCTCTGTGCTTATGATTGGATATTACGTTGGACTTAAAAGTGAGATTTGAGTGTTGCACGTTGAGCTATCAATAATTAATAATGAAATAGTAAAGCAGTAATATTTTGTATATTTTGGTTACAAGCGCGGTATCTTCATTTTTTGTTCACTACATAATTTCTTTAGTTTATTTCAGCGTGATAATTCTTTTTAACGCTATCTGTGATAATTTTGGTCAGGTTGCCCAACCCGGTTTTATTGTATGGTTTATTTATTGATATCTCTGGTCTGTAATTTCCCAGATGCTCCCTAGTTCTTAGTCCAGCCCTTCTTCTGAAAGGAAGACATCTTTTATTCAAGCATATTATACATGCTGTCTCGTCAATCTAGTCCCATCCTCCCGTTCCATCCTTTGCATAGCACAGTCGGTGAGTGAGTCCTATTTATTCTGTACAGTAGTCTTCACTAGAATGTAGACACATTCCCCTCGATTCAAAGAGCAAAAGTTAATTGATTTCGGATCGAGAATCGTAAGTTTGGGTGGGTGTTAGTCATTTTTTCCTGTTTTTTTGGCCATTTCCGACTCGCACGAGCCTACGTACGAATGCGTATATGCTCTTACGATCATCGGAAGTTCGTTCCTAAATTTTAGGATCAAAACGTAAAACTTAGGATAATCGGATGTGTTTAGGTGTGATTCAGAGAACAGTTTTCAAACCTCTAAATACGTTTTAAAAGAAAGCCACTGCCAACACCTTTTAGCAGTCGGATTGCTGTTCTTGAACAGGTTTTTTGGCTATGTGGAGGAGTCTGCGCGTCTTGAGCTCCAATGAACTGCATGTATCAGCATGGCCGAGGCCATAAATTGTATGGCAATGCATACCTGATTCAATACATTTCATGTATGCCTTATAAAAGCATTTTAATGTGGACCTTAATTAGTCCTTTGCATGTAAACCTTTATTTTGCAATATATTTGCGTTAATTAAAGAAACTTATGTCCTTTGTTATTTATTTTTAAATTGATGTACTAGAATAATATTTTTAGATTGAATTTATTGCTGTAGTTGTTTACCTTTGCTTTGTTTAATTATTTAAGCACATCTTTGGTCAGATGCATCACACTTACTGAGGAGAGGAGAGCGGGATAAAGTGCAGGATGTGGGTTACTGCTGTATTTTGCACAGATACAGCAGAGCTGGGGGCACGGAAAGGTCAGAAATCAAAGAATGCAGAGCAACACAGTCACAAGGCCCTTTCTGTTTGCAGGCTGCCCGAGAATACCTGAGCCGCCATCTTGGCTGTTTCTAGACTCATAACGTGCAGAAGTTGCTGGGTGTTTTTTTATATATGAGAGCAATCTGTATGTAGAGGGTGTGGGTAACCACACACAAAATTTTAAGTTGTACCATTTGAAGCCAAAATATTACAATTAAATCTACAAGTAAAAAATGCAAGTTAACTAAAAATTTAATGGTTGGTTACTACAAAATGAATGAAATAAAGAAAAATAAAAGACCAAATATTTAGAATGCACTTTAATGAGGTAAGTTTGTAGTGCGCAGCCGCAAGATCAGAAGGATTTACGTCCAGACAAAAAAGGAAAAAGGGCAAAACCAATGTTGCAACCTGAGAAATGAAACGGAAAATTCAGGATGGAAACTGACATAGGTCTGATTCCCGAACTGCCATACGAACGGACGTACATTTTAGGATAGAAACGTATTTGCTTATAGAATCACTCGCAAGTTCATACGAACGCACGAGCGTACGGGAAAAATAGGATGATCGGCACCAAAATCCAAGCTGTTACATGTTTCTTTGAATCGACCCTATTGTATCTTCATAGCCTTCTGTTAAAGGAGCACTATCACGAAAAATGTCCCAATGCTAAAAATGCTGGATGGTGGGAGGAGGGGTCACTTATACACCCGGCATCAAGAAATATCCAGCCAGGCTTGGTTCTTTTTATTTCAATGGAAGAGGAAATCTGGGTGACAGGTTCTGTATACTATACCTGTAACTCTTGGATTTTCGCTCTACCAGAAGAAGAAAAATACAAGCTTGGTGGTAGTTTTATTTAGTTCAGGTATATAAATGACCCCTCATCCCATTAGACGATTTGTTTAAATTTTTAGATTTAGATTTTTAATATTACACAATTTCGTCATGGTGCTCCTTTCATTCCCATATGGTCTCCCATATGTGCTTCCATCCATCATGTCCCTTCCCAGGCATCAGGCCACCCCTCTCCATGTGCCATGTGTAGCCTTATATTGTTCTATTTAGTCATATCTGTTAGGGCGAGCGCTGCACGCCCATCTCGCAGCACTTCACTTACCTCCATGGCTGCATCCAGCCGTCGTCCATCTCACAGCATTTCCCTCACCTCCATGGCTGCTCCCAGCCGTCTCCCTTCCCCCCATGCTTCCTCCTCGCATGGTCAAGTGCGCGCACGTCTCCGTCCACTAGAGGGCGAACGCACTGGATTCCTGAGATTTAAAGGTCCTGTACAGCACTGATTGGTGCCTAATCATCCAATCCTGCATCCACTTCCCCTATTTAAAGAGGCACTTCCTTTCCATCAGTGCCGGATCTAGGTCTTTCCATGCCAGTTGTAAATCAGTTGCTTTTGGATTGCTCCCCCGTGTACCAACCTCTGCCTGTCCCCGACGCTGAACCTTTGCCGCCTGCCCTGACCTTGGCTACTCACCTTTACTATGAACCTCTGCTGCCTGCCCTGACCTCTGCCTGTGTGTACTACATCTTTTGCCTGCCTCTTGTGTACCCCGCTTAGCCTCAGCTAGCCGTGGGACTGGGCCACTGTTGGGGGGTAGCGACCTGGGGGTCACTCGCCACACAAGACCAACCTGCCTTGCGGTGGGCTCTGGTGAATACCGGTGGCCTCTTAGGCTCCCCTGACGCGGTACCTGCCATCTGTTCCACAGTTAAAGCGGATCCACACCTGAGTCCGCTCCACCCGGTCCGTGACAATATCTAGTGTATAGAAGTGTTATTTTGCCATGTTTAATGCACATCAGTATTTGAAATCTAAACACAACAGGGGAGCTGCACCACCACAAATATTAAAAGAAAGTGCCAGGTGTGCTGGGTCACCATAGGCTAAACTCCCAAAATAGTCAAAAACCTAAAAAGACAGCACCACTCTGGTATAAAATACACTAGGGGGTTATTTAAGAAGGGATAGCGTCAGGTAGTGCTTTGTAGCGGCAGGCAGGGTCTGGTGAATGCCGGGTGCTGTACGCAAAACCACATTTATGAAAGCTAATCTGGTGAGCGACTCTACCAGCGCCGTGTAGCGTCACATGTATTATTACAGGCGGCTCAGTGTATGGCGCCAGCGCTCTAGGCTCAGGAGCGCCATGTAGTAACTGTCACTCTATAGCGCTCTCCTATACCTTTCAATGGGCTTTCATTAGTTGTGTATAAATAGCGTGTTTACATTTTTTTTTTGCTCCAATCATTGTGTGACCTCTCCTGGTTGCAAACAAACACTTTTAGAAACTATTTCGACTTTTTATATTTTTATGCAGAATTGTCATTACAGTGACTAAAGTGTTAATGTCACAGTGTTATAACAATGTCATTCCATGTGTTTTCGCTTTGTTACTGGTGGATATGTGTTCAAAAACAGACTTAATTCACAAAGTGTCTGGTGCTCTATGATATAGCACACGGCTTTAGAGTGGCGACGCTGTGTGTGTAGTGTCTTGTTAAATATGGTGTGGAGCGGCGAGTGCCGGACACACTGAGCTGGCGCTACCTCTCGCTCACTGCAGCACTGTGCTGTTGTTACAGTGGCCAACACACATCACATTCATCAATGGCGTTCAGGTTACTAGAGCAACTGAGACGCTCTGTTACAGCACTCGATATCCGCTTACAGTGTCTACTAGCGGTCGCTCTAAGCGCCACTATACAAACGCTCATCTGGCAATACCTAGCGTTAGTAGTGAATCAGCCTCCACATCTTTAATTTAAACAAAATCAACACAAAGACAAATACACAGTTAAAATCCAAAACAGGAGTGAGGCTGCCCTTTGCTGGTTAATAAATAATACCATTTAATGCACTGGACCCAAGTTATTAAATGAAAAAAGGGGGATTTGATCACAAAAAAAAATTATTTATATATAAATATAATTATACTTTGTTAACAATGTATATTAATATTCTATATTTTGCTCCCTTTAGATACTAATTAGAAGTTGAGCCTGCTGCGAGACAAAAGAAACATGCAAAGCCATCAGTGCAAAATATTTTTCCAGTGTGACCTTAAATTAAATGCTATGTGTAAAAGCTATAGACATTTTTTTTATTTGTGAGCTTTCCTTGACAGTAATTTTTGAATAACATATTATGCAGATTAATGACAATGGGTCTAATTAGGTTATATTGCTTTTTATAGGATATTTTATTCGAGGAGATTAATTCATTTAATTAATTTGCTAAGGGATAGCGCCAGGTAGCGCCTCGTAGCGACAGGCAGCGCCTGGTGAATGCTGGGCGCTGTACGCAATACCATGTTTATGTAAGCGTTTCTGGTGAACGCCTCTAACAGCACCATGTAGCGTACGATTCATCATTACAGGCAGCTCAGTGTATAGTGCCGGCGCTCTAGCTTCCACAGCCAGACACTGTGTGATTAAAGTTTTTGAACACATATCCACCAGTAACAAAGTGAAAACACATGGAATGACATTGTTGTAACACTGTGACATTAACACTTTAGTGCCAGACCTGTAATGACAGTTCTGCATAAAAATATAAAAAGTCAAAAACGTTTCTAAAAGTGTTTGTTTGCAGCCAGGAGAGGTCACACAATGATCTGAACATAAAAAAAAATGTCAAACACGCTGTTTAAACACAAGCAAATAAACAAATGGGAATGAAATGTATGGGAGAGCGACACTGAGCGAAAGGCAATACGCGGCGCTCTAGAACCTAGAGCGCCAGCACTATACACTAAGCCGCCTCTGGTAATACATGTGACACTACATGGCGCTGTTATAGGCGCTCACCAGATTTCTTTTTTGCGTACAGCGCCCGGCATGCCGCTACGAAGCACTACCTGGCTTCTTAAATAACAATAATAAACAGCTCCCATTCGCCTCGCTGAGGAGAGCTATAAATGTAAACATGTGCAACCACTATAGATAAAGTCAATAAGAAAAGGGACCAGCAATAAATATACTATATTCAATAATACATCACTGAGAAGGGACCTCAGTCCAGGAGCACCCACATGGCCATGGCTACTACTGCACTTTCAAAAGGGTGAAAGTGAGTTGCTTCACTACATTCAGGGGAGGAGTTAACTGGCTACCACAGCCACAGGGGGCCAAAAGATGGAGGAGCCGCAGGCGGGTGGGCAAGGCAACTGATCCCTGTCTGCGCCGTTGGCGCTTTCCCCGTCGCCCTTGCTGCATCTGCCAACGCCTCTTCTTCTCCGCAGGGCCTGCACACACAGAGCAAATACCCAGCTCCGTGCGTCGGCTACGCCCACCCTCTGGATGGTGTTTTAGCACAATTAGTTCAGAATATTTATCTTCTTGCTTTCCCCCTCTAAATCCTAGATGTGTCCTATGGTCAGGTGAGTCTTAAAGAGCGAAAAATTTTCATTTTCCTTTGAAGAGAAACTTACACCAAGATTTTCACTATATGGGTGATTGTTGATTTTGGATTTCCCTTTATGTGAAATCCCTCCTGAACGTTGTAACAATTCCACGGTTCTCCAGCCAATCAGAGCTTCATTCAGCTTTACTAAGCTGCTCTGACATCATGGCAGCTTATTTAAGAGGAACATTTCAGGTATTGGGGAGCTAATAGAAACTACCCCAACCTGGCTTGCTCACACCCCTCCGGTTTCACAATTCACAACTTTAAACTTACCTGTCTGGTCACATTGCGCTCTGGCATTCCTCGGTCCCACACCGTCTCCGTCGGGCAGCACTATCTTGCCGTCCCGTCATGCACTGCACCGCTCCTCAGATCTTGTGCATGTGCAGCGTCACTGCATAGGCTGAAATGTGACTGGAACAATGTGTGAGTTTTTAAGAGAGGATGGCTAGATGTAAATACGGCTAAGCCCGCAGTGATCAGTCAGTATTGGCTAAGGGAGGGGGTGCAAAGGGGCCAGGAATGCTGCCGGATGTCGGCATTTTAGATAACACCAACATCCAAATAACAGTGAGGGAGGGATGTTTAGAAAGGAACATCAGAAAAGGCTGATGTTCCTCTTTAAAGTAGTATGGAGTACAGGGTGTTGGCCACCAGCCATTCAGAGATGCCTTCCACGGGAATGTGCATTAGCCAGAGGGTAGGTGGGCATTCTACCATGGCCCATGCATGTGCAGTGGGATTAAACCCCAGGGCCAGCTGATTCCTGGTGGGGCCTTTTGAATAGCAGTGCACAGAGTTTGAGGCAATCACGTTTACAGTATACAGGAAATGAATAATGGATTACGCTCAAAACACAACAAATGTATTTTCCAGTTGAAATAAATTGATGCAAGCCGATGTGATTAAATTTTTTGGTCACCGAGAAGAAAGTTGAACATATGCAGCAACTGGTGTTCTTTTATAAAGTCTCGCAAAAGAAGATCATCTACAATTCAAATGAAGACGCTTCCCTGCCAGCTTGAAATGTTACCAAGCGTATTTGTGTCCTCCTTTATCTGCTATCGCTAAACCTTATGGGCTCAACAAGCCTCGCGGAGCAACAGCGAGCAAAACAAAAGAAGCATTCTCCAACATAATCTAATGATATGCGCAACAAATGCTGCGTTTGGTAATATAATTGGGCGTAAGGAGTAAAAGATCTCCTTGTAGAGTTTTTTTAGCAAATTCTAATGCTCCAGAGGTCCCTCACACATGACCTTTCCAATTCCTGCTTCTCCTAGACATAGCAGAGGTCAGTAGTAGGGAGAAGAAGAAATGTTGCATAGGCTGTCAACAAGGATATTCTCAATATGGTTGTTTGAAACAGCTGACTTCAGTCAGCTAGACCACTGTTTCTCAACCTTCTGTATGCATACGCCAGGAGTTACTCAGTGATGGTCAAGGGAGCACCAACAACGGGGATCTGACAGGTCTAGTATATTATTTTAATAGCAAAACCTTATTCTTTCAGCTTCAGAAAGTGTTACAAGTGTAGGGGGTATGAACCAGTTCAATATTAGTGTAGGTCTACATTAAATTGCACTTCCTCTATTTATAGCTTTAACACTAAGTGTGGAAGAGCTTACACTTTGGTTTAGTCTTAGTAAAGGGTTAACAGAAGCACAACCACAGTTAGTTCAGTGGAAGTGCAAAGGAAGGAGGTTTAATGTAACAATAATTAGGAAGCCAGAGTGTGTATAGATTCTGACACCTGCTGAGGTGGTTGAGAGATGGATACATCAATCTGTCTCACAGTTAGGAGGAACTCTAACCTTCAGAATAATCATATATAAGACTTAGGACATTAGTTAAGACTCAGACTTAGTCTCATCAATGTAGAAAGGGAGTGGCAAGATTGGCGCATTAGAGAGACAGCAGCCAGAGACTGGTGGGCCATAAAGTTATGGCAGAGGTCTGGTTTTCAAGCACAAATAGGGTTTGGGTCGACTTAAGTGCAAAATAATGTTCCGACCACAACCCTGTCTGCCTGTTGAAGGCCTAGATGTGAAACAGGCCTCCGCCATTAGTGTGCCACCCCATATGTTTCAAACTGAAGATGCCGTCAGTCATACGCTCCAGCCACTGTCAAATTTATGATCCTTGCCTGTTTTTTGGGGACACTGGGAAGGCTCAGATGTGTGTAGGCCGAGGGATAGGGGACACTGTTGCAGGATCAGACAGGAGCAAGCTCCTAGACTTTCCAATCTGCCAGTAATGGTGGCCTGGAGAACTAGAAGCAATTTGAAGGTGCCTAGGCACCTGCTGTTTTTTGGAATAGGGCAATGCACCTATTCAGTATTCCATATGCACATGCTGGCGAGGTCACTCACCAGGCCAAAGGGCTATGCATTGACCTGCTGCACATAGGGGAGAGTTGAGACACAAGTATTTAAAGGGGAAGGTTAGTATGCATGTTAGTATGAAGGTTAGTAGTAGAGATGAGCGAACTTTTGAAAAATTCGATTCGACTGATTCGCCGAATTTTCCGACAAAAATCGTTTCGACCCGAATAAATTCGCGACGAATCGCTATTAAAAACGGCTATTTCTGAGCCTCCTACAGCCTCAATAGGGTTGTAAACCATTCAGCCTTGCTGTAACACGCACAGGATGCGTGCTGGGTTAGTTAAATAATACTTTGAAGAAATATCACATGCAGATCAGAGGCATCGCTAATAGAATCGCAGAGCGGCACAATTGCAGAGAGTTGAAGTGGCATCACTATGAGGGGCAGAAGGAGCCCAAATATACACTGGAGTTGGCCTCAGGAGCCCAAAAATTGGATGAATCACACCCTGGAGTTGGCAGGAGTTGGCAGCAGCAGCAGCAGGAGCCCAAATATACACTGGAGTTGGCTTCAGGAGCCCAAAAATTGGATGAATCACACCCTGGAGTTGGCAGGAGTTGGCAGCAGCAGCAGCAGGAGCCCAAATATACACTGGAGTTGGCTTCAGGAGCCCAAAAATTGGATGAATCACACCCTGGAGTTGGCAGGAGTTGACAGCAGCAGCAGCAGGAGCCCAAATATACACTGGAGTTGGCTTCAGGAGCCCAAAAATTGGATGAATCACACCCTGGAGTTGGCAGGAGTTGACAGTAGCAGCAGCAGGAGCCCAAATATACACTGGAGTTGGCCTCAGGAGCCCAAAAATTGGATGAATCACACCCTGGAGTTGGCAGGAGTTGACAGTAGCAGCAGCAGGAGCCCAAATATACACTGGAGTTGGCCTCAGGAGCCCAAAAATTGGATGAATCACACCCTGGAGTTGGCAGGAGTTGACAGTAGCAGCAGCAGGAGCCCAAATATACACTGGAGTTGGCCTCAGGAGCCCAAAAATTGGATGAATCACACCCTGGAGTTGGCAGGAGTTGACAGTAGCAGCAGCAGGAGCCCAAATATACACTGGAGTTGGCCTCAGGAGCCCAAAAATTGGATGAATCACACCCTGGAGTTGGCAGGAGTTGGCAGTAGCAGCAGCAGGAGCCCAAATATACACTGGAGTTGGCCTCAGGAGCCCAAAAATTGGATGAATCACACCCTGGAGTTGGCAGGAGTTGGCAGCAGCAGCAGCAGGAGCCCAAATATACACTGGAGTTGGCTTCAGGAGCCCAAAAATTGGATGAATCACACCCTGGAGTTGGCAGAAGTTGACAGTAGCAGCAGCAGGAGCCCAAATATACACTGGAGTTGGCCTCAGGAGCCCAAAAATTGGATGAATCACACCCTGGAGTTGGCAGGAGTTGACAGTAGCAGCAGCAGGAGCCCAAATATACACTGGAGTTGGCTTCAGGAGCCCAAAAATTGGATGAATCACACCCTGGAGTTGGCAGAAGTTGACAGTAGCAGCAGCAGGAGCCCAAATATACACTGGAGTTGGCCTCAGGAGCCCAAAAATTGGATGAATCACACCCTGGAGTTGGCAGGAGTTGACAGTAGCAGCAGCAGGAGCCCAAATATACACTGGAGTTGGCTTCAGGAGCCCAAAAATTGGATGAATCACACCCTGGAGTTGGCAGAAGTTGACAGCAGCAGCAGCAGGAGCCCAAATATACACTGGAGTTGGCCTCAGGAGCCCAAAAATTGGATGAATCACACCCTGGAGTTGGCAGAAGTTGGCAGCAGCAGCAGCAGGAGCCCAAATATACACTGGAGTTGGCTTCAGGAGCCCAAAAATTGGATGAATCACACCCTGGAGTTGGCAGAAGTTGGCAGCAGCAGCAGCAGGAGCCCAAATATACACTGGAGTTGGCTTCAGGAGCCCAAAAATTGGATGAATCACACCCTGGAGTTGGCAGGAGTTGACAGTAGCAGCAGCAGGAGCCCAAATATACACTGGAGTTGGCCTCAGGAGCCCAAAAATTGGATGAATCACACCCTGGAGTTGGCAGGAGTTGACAGTAGCAGCAGCAGGAGCCCAAATATACACTGGAGTTGGCTTCAGGAGCCCAAAAATTGGATGAATCACACCCTGGAGTTGGCAGAAGTTGGCAGCAGCAGCAGCAGGAGCCCAAACATTACTTTAAACAGACCCTGGGGTTGGCCTCAGGAGCCCAAAAATTGGATGAATCACACCCTGTGGAGAGTCATGTGGAGAAAAAGTAGCTTAGTTAGTAATATCTACATAAAATTATGAATAAACAAATGCAAAAGTTTGCCAAAGTGAAGTTTTGTTTGAGGGTGTGTTTCCACCTTTTAATTAAATCAGAAACAAGAAGGCGTCATTGCCTCTGACTAATTAGCCCTCAAAAATTCTTGGAATTTTTAATCTGGAATCATGTCTGATCCGTCTTATCCGAAGAATATTAATAAAAAGTAAGAGTAACGTAAAGGATTTTTTATCAATACTTACTTGTGGTCCGATGCGGAGGAATGTCTGTAACTTGAGAGCAGCGCCTTAAATCTGTTTTGCACGATCCATCTTTCTTGGTCTGGCCCCGTCATCAATCTACTGGAATACATCAGGCATTGTTGGGAGGAAAGCTTGGCTGATCCATGCGCCATTCATTTCCACGCAGGGCAGTCTCTGGAAAAAAAAAGTCTGTATAAACCAGGGTCTTTTTCATATAAAAACAAATGGTTATTCTTGCTTTTCAACCATATGTTCCACAGCTTTACCAGTCATTGTGTCAGCCAATGAAGCAACTTTGTCTGGAAGTGCTGCAAAAGCAGTCCACTGCATCACAAGTGGCATCTGACACCCCCAGTCAACTGTCTGCCTGTTATGCTTTGGGTTCAGCTCCACTATCCATTGATCTGATATCCAAGATCTGATAATCATAAAATTCAGCAGCTACTGCCCAGCCAAGAAGTGGAGGAGACACTCGCCTCTTCTTCCACTATCCGGCAACTAGTGATGAGGAGAGTGTCGTGGGAGGAGGTGTTGCAAGCCGAGGTAGTGGAAGAGGGTCCCTGGAGTCTGCGGCGGTGGCGGCGGCAGCAGCAGCGAATTATTGCGGACTGTTGGTAGGAAAAATCAGCTACTCAGCGATGTGGCAGTGTTCCATGCAGCATCCTGTGGAGAAAAAGTAGGTTAGTTAGTGTATATACATAAAATTATGAATAGACAAATGCAATAGTATTGCGAAAGTGAAGTTTTGTTTGAGGGTGTGTTTCCACCTTGCAATTAAATCAGAAACAACTAGCTATCATTTGCCTCTGAATAATTAGCCCTCAAAAATTCTTGGAATTTTTAATCTTGATGTCTGAGGGATTTCTCCTCTCAGACAGCGTCACCATAAGTCCAGCCTGCTGCATTACCCAGTGGTGGACCTTTCAGAGAACTGATGGCTTGTGCCGAGCCGAGGTGGAGAGTCACATGGCATGGTTGTTGAACAGAAGGTGGGCCAGTCCTTTAGCCTGTCAGTGTGTACCAAAGTGCACAGTGTTGTCTACGCCTGGAGCTGTAACTATAGACTCATGGTGGACAATATATATCCTTTTAGGCCCCCTTGGTGATTGTTGTTTCACGCTGTTCTTCACATGGTTTTCCTTGACCATCAGAGTCACACATGGGAGGAACTACTAAAAATGAGAACTCAATCCATGAAAGCATTGCTTAATCCACGAAAACTGCAAATTTGGACCCATGGTGACTGACACTTGGAAGAACATCTTGTTTGCGCTGCGACAAGGAAGCCAGAGTCATGCGTCCTGACATGGCACACGTGTTCAGTCTAGTTTTGAAGTCTTGCCCCCATCTGAAAGACATCCGAACAACAGGAAAGAAAGTTAGCATGCACTTCTGGCACTCCTACACCACCAAGCACAACCTTATTGAGCCTCAGCGTCACAAAGGTGTACCCCACCATAGTCTGATTTGCGATGTTTCCACCCGTTGGAATTCCACCCTCCATATGCAGGATCCACTATAGCAGTGGTCCCCAACCCTGTCCTCAAGGCCCACCAACAGGCCAGGCTTTGCAGATCTCCACAAAGATGCTCAGGTGGAGTAATTAGTGCAGCTGCAGAGCAATAGAGCTGGCTATTTGGAGATCCAAAAAACATGACATGTTGGTGGGCCTTGAGGACAGGGTTGAGGACCACTGCACTATAGGAACAGAGAAAAGCCATCACGGATTTCTGGATGATCCAAACGGATAGGGGGACACCCCTGTGTAAATTCAATGTAAACCATTGGCAGCTCATACGTGACACCGACCGTTTGTTTAGGCCCTTTGAGGAAGCTACATTATTAGTCAGTTGCCAGGACTATGAGATGAACGATGAGATTCCACTGCTTCATGTACTACAACACATGTTGGAAAGCATGGCTGGTCAGGGCACTGGAGACATGGCACATACATTTCACAGCCACATGAAGCCTGTGGGGGCTGAAGTGGAGGAGGAGGAGGGGGTGGGGCACAGCAAACCACAGTTTAGGTTTCACAAAATGACCATTTTATCTAGTCATCTGACAGGAGAGGAGGTGCAGCCACAGGAGCTAGAGGGTTGTGAGTAAGGCGAGACAGAGGACCCAGACACACCATGGCAGTTTACAGTGGAGATGGAGACAGGTAGTCCCTCCGAGTCACTTGCACAAATGGCACGATGCATGCTCACATGCATGCGTACTAGTGAGCGCAGAATTGTCTCCATTTGTCAGCGGGAAGACTTCTGGCTCTCCAACTTATTGGACCCTCGCTTCCGGCACAAAATGGGGGCATTTTTTACGCCCACTGAGAGGGAGGAAAAACTGACCTACTACAGAGACATCCCACGTAGTCAGTTGGGCGATGTCTATTTGCGCCATGGCCCATACTCCCGCAGGTCTGACTCTAGGGGAACTTTGCGATCACCTTCCACTGCCATGGCTGCTGGGGGGGTGGAAGGAGCAGCAGCAGCTCCATCAGCAGCAACCTCAGTCTTCAGTCGCTAGTGAGTAGCTTTCTACACCCGCATAGTGAGTCTACTCATGAGAAGCAGGAAGACCTGGAGCTGGACCTCAAACAGCAGGTCATGTCATACCTTGACATGACCATGCCAACACACCTTCAAGATCCACTGGATTTGCTGGGAAGCCAAACTTGACTTGTGCCCGCAACTAGCAGAGTTTGCCCTGGAAAAGCTGTACTGGCCGGACAGTAGTTGATTTAGATGGCAACTGGGCTGCTCTATATAACGAAGCAAAATGGCAAATTTACCTCACTATATAAGCTATTGCCCCTCAGATTTACACAGGGGCTGCTCTATATTATGCTGCAAAATGGCAAATTAACCTCACACAAAATAAATAAATAAAAAAAGGGCCTGTAGAAGCTTATTTAGTATAACAGATAGGGTGACATGTGCTGGTTTGGGATGCCCATATGGGCTAGTGTTTTGGCAGCAGTACAAAAACCAATGCAAAATGCAATAGCTTAATAAAGCTGATGCTGATCAACGCTTATTTAGTATAACAGATGGGGTGCAACATGCAGGTTTGGGATGCCCTGCGGCCTGGTGTATTTAAAGCAGACCAAAACCAATTCAAAATGCAATAACTTAATAAAGCTGAGGCTGTAGATGCTTATTTAGTATAAACAGGTAGGGTGCAAGGTGCAGCTTTGGGGTGCCCTGCGGCCTGGTTAAATGAAAGCAGTCAAAAAGGAAGTGCAAACTGAAGTAGCTTAATGAAGCTGATGCTGATCAACGCTTATGTTGTATACCAGATAGGGTGCAAGGTGCAGCTTTGGGGTGCCCTGCGGCCTGGTTTATTAAAATCAGTCAAAAACAAGTGCAAACTGAAGTAGCCTGATCAACGCTTATGTTGTATAACAGATAGGTTTAAAATAGCATGTGCCTTGGGATGCCCGTGTGGCCTCTTATATTTCAAGCTGAACAAAAAGTAACAATAATCCAAGTATGAGACATCATTTTGACCTTCTTCACAGCGCCATACTTTGAAAAAAAAAATTAATTTCATGCCGATCAATCCAAAGGTCAATGCCCCTAACAAAAATAGTGTTCGGTATAAGTTTTCCTTCTGGAAGGACGTAACCTTTAGTTTACATGGTTGGGGTAGGTTATCTTACAAATTGGGATACCCCACTGTATATGAAACCGAATATAAATGCACACCCAAAAGTGGACACTCAGCCTCCAAGAGGCCTGCTTAGTTTAAATAAGAGAGCTGCTTAGTATGGTAGGTAGGTTATGTTATGTTACAGAATGGGATGCCCCAAGCAGACTTGAGATCAGTATATATGCACACAGCAGCAGTGTGTTAGCAGGCTCATACAGGCCAAATTTCTTTAAATAAATGTGCAGCTTACAGTAAATGCAGAGGCTAATGGTATGTTAAAGAATGGGATGTCCCAAAAACCAGAGAGCACCTGGCAGGCAGCAGTAAGACTATGCACAGCAAAAGTGTCTTTATCATGCCTAATTTCAATTAGAATAGGTGCAAATGGTTAGGTTCTTAAATAGAGGCTGGTGTAGTCACAGAATGGGATGCCCTAAAAACCAGCAGTAAGTACACCTGGCAGGGTCCAGTAGTGCTATGCCCAGCAAAAGTGTCTTTATCAGGCTAATTTCAAATATGATAAGAGCAAATGCTTATATGGTCTTAAACAGAGGCTGCTTTAGTCACAGAATGGGATGCCCCGGGCAGGAATCGAGCTGGCAGGGTCCAGTAGTGCTTTGGCCAGCAAAAGTGTCTTTATCAGGCTAATTTCAAATATGATAAGAGCAAATGCTTATATGGTCTTAAACAGAGGCTGCTTTAGTCACAGAATGGGATGCCCCGGGCAGGAATCGAGCTGGCAGGGTCCAGTAGTGCTTTGGCCAGCAAAAGTGTCTTTATCAGGCTAATTTCAAATATGATAAGAGCAAATGCTTATATGGTCTTAAACAGAGGCTGCTGTAGTCACAGAATGGGATGCCCCGGGCAGGAATCGAGCTGGCAGGGTCCAGTAGTGCTTTGGCCAGCAAAAGTGTCTTTATCAGGCCTAATTTCAAATATGATAAGAGCAAATGCTTATATGGTCTTAAACAGAGGCTGCTTTAGTCACAGAATGGGATGCCCCGGGCAGGAATCGAGCTGGCAGGGTCCAGTAGTGCTTTGGCCAGCAAAAGTGTCTTTATCAGGCTAATTTCAAATATGATAAGAGCAAATGCTTATATGGTCTTAAACAGAGGCTGCTGTAGTCACAGAATGGGATGCCCCGGGCAGGAATCGAGCTGGCAGGGTCCAGTAGGGCTTTGGCCAGCAAAAGTGTCTTTATCAGGCCTAATTTCAAATATGATAAGAGCAAATGCTTATATGGTCTTAAACAGAGGCTGCTTTAGTCACAGAATGGGATGCCCTGGGCAGGAATCGACCTGGCAGGGTCCAGTAGGGCTTTGGCCAGCAAAAGTGTCTTTATCAGGCTAATTTCAAATATGATAAGAGCAAATGCTTATATGGTCTTAAACAGAGGCTGCTGTAGTCACAGAATGGGATGCCCCGGGCAGGAATCGAGCTGGCAGGGTCCAGTAGTGCTTTGGCCAGCAAAAGTGTCTTTATCAGGCCTAATTTCAAATATGATAAGAGCAAATGCTTATATGGTCTTAAACAGAGGCTGCTTTAGTCACAGAATGGGATGCCCTGGGCAGGAATCGACCTGGCAGGGTCCAGTAGGGCTTTGGCCAGCAAAAGTGTCTTTATCAGGCTAATTTCAAATATGATAAGAGCAAATGCTTATATGGTCTTAAACAGAGGCTGCTTTAGTCACAGAATGGGATGCCCCGGGCAGGAATCGAGCTGGCAGGGTCCAGTAGTGCTTTGGCCAGCAAAAGTGTCTTTATCAGGCTAATTTCAAATATGATAAGAGCAAATGCTTATATGGTCTTAAACAGAGGCTGCTGTAGTCACAGAATGGGATGCCCCGGGCAGGAATCGAGCTGGCAGGGTCCAGTAGTGCTTTGGCCAGCAAAAGTGTCTTTATCAGGCCTAATTTCAAATATGATAAGAGCAAATGCTTATATGGTCTTAAACAGAGGCTGCTGTAGTCACAGAATGGGATGCCCTGGGCAGGAATCGACCTGGCAGGGTCCAGTAGGGCTTTGGCCAGCAAAAGTGTCTTTATCAGGCTAATTTCAAATATGATAAGAGCAAATGCTTATATGGTCTTAAACAGAGGCTGCTTTAGTCACAGAATGGGATGCCCCGGGCAGGAATTGAGCTGGCAGGGTCCAGTAGTGCTTTGGCCAGCAAAAGTGTCTTTATCAGGCTAATTTCAAATATGATAAGAGCAAATGCTTATATGGTCTTAAACAGAGGCTGCTGTAGTCACAGAATGGGATGCCCCGGGCAGGAATCGAGCTGGCAGGGTCCAGTAGTGCTTTGGCCAGCAAAAGTGTCTTTATCAGGCTAATTTCAAATATGATAAGAGCAAATGCTTATATGGTCTTAAACAGAGGCTGCTGTAGTCACAGAATGGGATGCCCCGGGCAGGAATCGAGCTGGCAGGGTCCAGTAGGGCTTTGGCCAGCAAAAGTGTCTTTATCAGGCCTAATTTCAAATATGATAAGAGCAAATGCTTATATAGTCTTAAACAGAGGCTGCTTTAGTCACAGAATGGGATGCCCTGGGCAGGAATCGACCTGGCAGGGTCCAGTAGGGCTTTGGCCAGCAAAAGTGTCTTTATCAGGCTAATTTCAAATATGATAAGAGCAAATGCTTATATGGTCTTAAACAGAGGCTGCTTTAGTTACAGAATGGGATGCCCCGGGCAGGAATCGAGCTGGCAGGGTCCAGTAGTGCTTTGGCCAGCAAAAGTGTCTTTATCAGGCTAATTTCAAATATGATAAGAGCAAATGCTTATATGGTCTTAAACAGAGGCTGCTTTAGTCACAGAATGGGATGCCCCGGGCAGGAATCGAGCTGGCAGGGTCCAGTAGTGCTTTGGCCAGCAAAAGTGTCTTTATCAGGCTAATTTCAAATATGATAAGAGCAAATGCTTATATGGTCTTAAACAGAGGCTGCTGTAGTCACAGAATGGGATGCCCCGGGCAGGAATCGAGCTGGCAGGGTCCAGTAGTGCTTTGGCCAGCAAAAGTGTCTTTATCAGGCCTAATTTCAAATATGATAAGAGCAAATGCTTATATGGTCTTAAACAGAGGCTGCTTTAGTCACAGAATGGGATGCCCTGGGCAGGAATCGACCTGGCAGGGTCCAGTAGGGCTTTGGCCAGCAAAAGTGTCTTTATCAGGCTAATTTCAAATATGATAAGAGCAAATGCTTATATGGTCTTAAACAGAGGCTGCTTTAGTCACAGAATGGGATGCCCCGGGCAGGAATCGAGCTGGCAGGGTCCAGTAGTGCTTTGGCCAGCAAAAGTGTCTTTATCAGGCCTAATTTCAAATATGATAAGAGCAAATGCTTATATGGTCTTAAACAGAGGCTGCTGTAGTCACAGAATGGGATGCCCCGGGCAGGAATC
The DNA here is from genome assembly GCA_027917425.1 of Gastrophryne carolinensis. Classification (NCBI taxonomy): domain Eukaryota; kingdom Metazoa; phylum Chordata; class Amphibia; order Anura; family Microhylidae; genus Gastrophryne; species Gastrophryne carolinensis. The sequence continues at coordinate 29,111,300 of CM051244.1, read as the reverse complement.
GAGCTGGCAGGGTCCAGTAGTGCTTCGGCCAGCAAAAGTGTCTTTATCAGGCTAATTTCAAATATGATAAGAGCAAATGCTTATATGGTCTTAAACAGAGGCTGCTGTAGTCACAGAATGGGATGCCCCGGGCAGGAATCGAGCTGGCAGGGTCCAGTAGGGCTTTGGCCAGCAAAAGTGTCTTTATCAGGCCTAATTTCAAATATGATAAGAGCAAATGCTTATATGGTCTTAAACAGAGGCTGCTTTAGTCACAGAATGGGATGCCCTGGGCAGGAATCGACCTGGCAGGGTCCAGTAGGGCTTTGGCCAGCAAAAGTGTCTTTATCAGGCTAATTTCAAATATGATAAGAGCAAATGCTTATATGGTCTTAAACAGAGGCTGCTTTAGTCACAGAATGGGATGCCCCGGGCAGGAATCGAGCTGGCAGGGTCCAGTAGTGCTTTGGCCAGCAAAAGTGTCTTTATCAGGCTAATTTCAAATATGATAAGAGCAAATGCTTATATGGTCTTAAACAGAGGCTGCTGTAGTCACAGAATGGGATGCCCCGGGCAGGAATCGAGCTGGCAGGGTCCAGTAGTGCTTTGGCCAGCAAAAGTGTCTTTATCAGGCCTAATTTCAAATATGATAAGAGCAAATGCTTATATGGTCTTAAACAGAGGCTGCTTTAGTCACAGAATGGGATGCCCCGGGCAGGAATCGAGCTGGCAGGGTCCAGTAGTGCTTTGGCCAGCAAAAGTGTCTTTATCAGGCTAATTTCAAATATGATAAGAGCAAATGCTTATATGGTCTTAAACAGAGGCTGCTGTAGTCACAGAATGGGATGCCCCGGGCAGGAATCGAGCTGGCAGGGTCCAGTAGGGCTTTGGCCAGCAAAAGTGTCTTTATCAGGCCTAATTTCAAATATGATAAGAGCAAATGCTTATATGGTCTTAAACAGAGGCTGCTTTAGTCACAGAATGGGATGCCCTGGGCAGGAATCGACCTGGCAGGGTCCAGTAGGGCTTTGGCCAGCAAAAGTGTCTTTATCAGGCTAATTTCAAATATGATAAGAGCAAATGCTTATATGGTCTTAAACAGAGGCTGCTTTAGTCACAGAATGGGATGCCCCGGGCAGGAATCGAGCTGGCAGGGTCCAGTAGTGCTTTGGCCAGCAAAAGTGTCTTTATCAGGCTAATTTCAAATATGATAAGAGCAAATGCTTATATGGTCTTAAACAGAGGCTGCTGTAGTCACAGAATGGGATGCCCCGGGCAGGAATCGAGCTGGCAGGGTCCAGTAGTGCTTTGGCCAGCAAAAGTGTCTTTATCAGGCCTAATTTCAAATATGATAAGAGCAAATGCTTATATGGTCTTAAACAGAGGCTGCTTTAGTCACAGAATGGGATGCCCCGGGCAGGAATCGAGCTGGCAGGGTCCAGTAGTGCTTTGGCCAGCAAAAGTGTCTTTATCAGGCTAATTTCAAATATGATAAGAGCAAATGCTTATATGGTCTTAAACAGAGGCTGCTGTAGTCACAGAATGGGATGCCCCGGGCAGGAATCGAGCTGGCAGGGTCCAGTAGGGCTTTGGCCAGCAAAAGTGTCTTTATCAGGCCTAATTTCAAATATGATAAGAGCAAATGCTTATATGGTCTTAAACAGAGGCTGCTTTAGTCACAGAATGGGATGCCCTGGGCAGGAATCGACCTGGCAGGGTCCAGTAGGGCTTTGGCCAGCAAAAGTGTCTTTATCAGGCTAATTTCAAATATGATAAGAGCAAATGCTTATATGGTCTTAAACAGAGGCTGCTTTAGTCACAGAATGGGAAGCCTCACAGCAGACTTAAGATCAGTTCAGTATATATGCACAGTTAGTTACTATAAGCAGCCTGAAAACGCTAACAAAGGCTGGATGAAAAAAAAAAAATCTCCCTGTCAGCCAGCTCCGTTTTTCCTACCTTTCCCTGGCTTTCTGTCTGTCTCCTGTCTGTCTCCTGCCTGTCTCCTGCCTGTCTCCAGCCTGTCCCTGTCTGTCCCTGTCTCCAGCCTGTCTAACTGCCTCAGCTACACAGCGTTCTGTCTGTCTGTCACGAATGCAATAGAGAAATGAGGAAAAGCAAGATGGCCGCCGTTAAATACCGCTGTGTGACGTCACCGGGCTTGCTGGCTGCTGATAGGCTGCATGTGACTGCCCCAGCTTGCACTGGCGCGGGATACATGTCCAGACATGTCCCGTCCGCCATCTTAGAATGCCTGTAATGTAAATGAATGGATGTTAAAGGAAAACTTCGAAAACTGATCGAATCGCGGGGAAATTCGGATTCGATCCGAATCGAATTTTTCCTGAAATTCGGATCGAATCCGGGTTCGTCCGGATCGATTTGCTCATCCCTAGTTAGTAGGTTAGTATGCATGGTGACCTAAACTAGAATAGTACATGTCCTACTGTAAAGTGACATTTTGATGTTGTTTTCACATTGCAGACGTTTATGACAGAGCAGCATGACTTCAAGCCCAACACCCATGCCAAGAGGACGTTGGCATTGGAGGTCGCCGAACATCTCAATGGCCAGGTGCCAAAGTCTTGCACACACACCCAAATTATGCAGCACTGGTTGAACCTCAAAAGAATACAGAGGTCCAATTTTTTTTTGCCAGAACTTCAGAGGTAAGTGGATGCTCCATGGATAAGTTGCCCACTCATGCTGAAATGTGTTAATGAATTGTGCTTCTCTTCTAGCAGTTGTCACGCTCCGGGTACCGCGATTAACCACTTAGACAACTCCAGCTCTCTTGGTAAGGACCTCAACCCCCAATCTCCGCAGCCAGCTTCACCTATAGGAGCCCCCGCTTGCCGAGACGCAGAACACGCCTGCTCGGGATCGGTTGCCCCCAGGACTTTATGGCTCAAAGGATGAAGCCTTACGGTACAGAGGACTGGAGAGCCCGCGGCTGGAAGTGGAATCGGGTAGCCCGTAACTGAGCGTAAGGAGGAAGTCCAAGGACAGGCTGGAGGTTGGTAACAGGAGACCTGAGGAGGCCGCAGGACAATAGCAATGGACAGATCGTGGTCTAGGTTTGAGGCAAGGGTCGGCAACAGGAACGGAGATCAAGGATGGTCAAACTGGCAAGGGTCGGCAACAGGAACAGAGATCAAGGATGGTCAAACTGGCAAGGGTCGGCAACAGGAACGGAGATCAAGGATAGTCAAAAACAGGCAAGGTCGGCAACAGGAATCAGGATCAAAATCGAGGATAAACAGCTACAAGGGTCTAGGCGCTATAACAGGCAATGACAGACTGACTGGGTTGAGGTTAAATAGGGAACAGGCATCATTGGCCCTGGGGAATCGGTGTGGTGATTGGTGCAACTCAAGAACCTCACAGGGATTGGTAACACAGGGCGTGCAGCCCAGAACTCAGGGGCAGCTGATTGGCCCAGTCCCAGTGGGGCACTCCCACTGGTGCAGCTGGGCCTTTAATTGCTTTACTTAATCTTCCTCCGGCGGCCGCGCTGAGAGCAGCGCCGCCGGAGGGTATAAACAAAACGTGCTCGCGCACGCGCGCGAGCACAAGAGCTGACGCTGGGGCCGTCAGCTGAGGAGGCAGGCGCATGCGCGCCATCCGAGACAGAGACCGCCGCCCGCCGCGGCCGCCGGACAGGTGGCTGCGCAGCGGGAGCGGGCGGCTGAGGACCCGTGACGCCGCTGGAACGGGGAATCGGTAAGTGGGTGATGACATTACCCCCCCCCTCACGAGGGGCCTCCGGACCCTCACCCGGTTTCCCCGGATTGTCACGGTGAAATTTCCGTACAAGAGCCCTGGCATGGACATCACAAGAAGAAACCCAGCACCTTTCCTCAGGACCGTAACCAACCCAATCAATTAAATACTGTAACGTATTGCGAACCCTACGTGAATCCAAAATCTTGTTCACTTCATATTCTTGCACATTATCCACTAAAACAGGAGGAGGACCAGCAGGAGAAGAGTTTTTAGCAGGTTTCAATAGAGATACATGAAACGAGTTGGAAATTCTCATAGTAGGAGGGAGCTGAACTTTGAAGGTCACATTATTAAGTTTCCTGATAATGGGGTAAGGACCAATAAATTTAGGACCCCATTTATAAGAAGGCTGCCGGAGAGCAATGTTCTTCGTGGAAACCCAGACAAGGTCCCCACACTGAAGGATAGGTTCCTGAGACCTACGATGATCAGCAAACTTTTTATATTTAACGCGCATAGTTTCTAAATTTTTCTTGACACATGCCCAAACCTCTTTCCGTTTCTGAAGCCACTCTTCTAAGACCGGAAAATAAGAAGGTGCTGCAGAAAAAGAAGAAGCCTTAGGATGTTTTCCATAATTACAGAAGAACGGGGATATTTTGGTACTATCACTCGGCGCATTATTATACGCGAACTCCGCAAAGTCAATAAATTCCGACCACTGCTCCTGAGTGTCAGAGATGTAACATCTTAAATATTGTTCTAAGCTCTGATTCGTTCTTTCGGTCTGCCCATTAGACTGGGGATGATACGCGGAGGATAAAGAAACCTGAATCCCCAAACGTGAACAAAAATTTTTCCAAAATCGTGATATAAATTGCACACCCCGATCGGAAACAATATTTACTGGAATACCATGAAGACGAAAAATATGCGAGATGAACAGGCGCGAAAGTTCAGGAGCCGAGGGTAGCTTGGGTAAAGCAATAAAATGAGCCATCTTACTAAATCTATCAACGACTACCCAAATCACAGTGTTCCCATGCGAGAGAGGTAAATCAACAATAAAATCCATCGAGATGTGAGACCATGGTTCTTTAGGGATCTCAAGCGGAATCAGATACCCACTAGGGGCCTTGTGTACCCCTTTACTTCGTGCACAAACAGGACATGCGTCGATAAGGGTAGTGATATCACGTTTCATAGAAGGCCACCATACATGACGTTGAGCTAAGATAAAAGTTTTACGAATTCCCAGATGCCCGGCAGTTTTGGCGTCGTGGAATTCACGGATTACGTCGGAACGCAAATGCGGTGGCACAAATTGACGTCCTGCTGGTACATTTACGGGTGAATCACCTTGGAATGGCGCCAAAACATTAGAAAGATCGGGGAGTAGGGCCCCGACCACACAACCTGCAGGTAAAATAGGTTCACCAGAATCTCCTCGATCTTTACACTCCCCGAACATACGCGACAGAGCATCGGCTTTAGTATTCTTTACGCCCGGCTTAAAAGTAATAATAAAATTGAAACGTGAAAAAAATAATGCCCAACGGGCCTGTCGAGAATTCAACCTCTTGGCGGAGCCTATATACTCAAGATTTTTATGATCGGTATATACAGTGATAGGATGCAGAGAGCCCTCTAACCAGTGACGCCATTCATCAAATGCCAGTTTAATAGCTAATAGTTCCCTATTGCCAACGTCATAATTTTGTTCCGCGGTATTAAATTTCCGAGAGAAATAGGCACATGGATGCATACGTTCAGGAGATCCAGAGAATTGCGATAAAACAGCCCCCACACCCAATTCAGACGCATCAACCTCATCAATAAAAGGTCTGTTGACATCAGGGTGCACTAAGACTGGCGCCGAAGTAAAAGCCTGTTTCAAGACACCAAAAGCTTCAGTAGCTGATGGTGACCAGTTAACAGTGAACGCGGCTTTACGGGTGAGATTGGTGAGAGGAGCAACGATACTAGAAAAACCCTTGATAAAACGTCGATAGAAATTAGCAAACCCAAGAAAACGTTGTAATTCTTTTAAAGATTTGGGTTGTACCCAATCCCGCACCGCTGAAACCTTTCCCGCATCCATCTCCAACCCCTGACTAGAAATAATATACCCTAAGAAGGGAACGGAGGCAACTTCAAACATACATTTAGAGATTTTAGCGTATAGATTATTTTCCCTCAATTTCTGAAGGACCAGTTTTACATGTTGCCTGTGTTCAAAAAGGTTCTTGGAGAAAATGAGGATGTCATCCAAATAAACCACTACGAAGATACCCAAATAGTCACGAAACACGTCATTAACAAAGTCTTGAAAGACCGCAGGAGCATTGCAAAGGCCGAAAGGCATGACTAAATATTCATAATGACCATCTTTAACATTGAAAGCCGTCTTCCATTCATCCCCTTGTCGTATACGGATTAGATTGTAGGCCCCCTTTAGATCTAGTTTAGAAAAAATCCGAGCCCCCACCACCTGATTGAATAAATCACCTATTAAGGGAAGAGGATAACGATTTTTAACGGTGATCTTATTCAATGCTCTATAATCTATGCAAGGCCTTAAACCCCCATCCTTCTTCTCAACAAAAAAGAAGCCGGCACCCGCCGGTGATGTTGATGGGCGGATAAAGCCTTTACTCAGATTTTCTGAAATATATTCCTTCATAGCCTGCTCTTCTGCCCGATTCAGATTATAAATTTTCCCCCTAGGGGGAATAGTTCCCGGAAGTAAGTCGATGGGACAATCATAGGATCTGTGTGGGGGAAGTTTATCAGCGGATCGCTCAGAAAAGACATCTGCCCAATCAGAATAAGGCAGAGGTAATTCCTGGGGCAAAATCTGAACACTCCTAAGGACAGTGGAGAAGCAATGTGCCTTGCAGTAATTACTCCATTTCACCAGGTCACCAGAGTGCCAATTAAATATGGGGTTATGGAGCTTTAGCCATGGGTATCCCAAAACTACAGGTGTTTCTGGACAATCAAACACCAGAAATTCTATAAGTTCAGAATGAGATGAGCCCACCACTAATTTGAGAGGAGGGGTCTTGTGACTGACCGGTCCTCCCTGGATAGCCTTCCCATTTATTGCCAACACCTGGAGAGACTTTTCAAGAGGTACCAGTGAAACCCCCAGGATGGAGACTATGTTCCGATCCAGGAAGTTACCTGCAGCTCCACTATCGACAAAAGCAGATACTGCCTGTTTGGAAAGACCCCAGAAAAGCTCTGTAGGGATTAACATCTTATCATGGTGAGAGTAATGCTTCCATCCACCTAGGTCAGCACCCTCTTCCTGACCTAGGCGAGAAAGTTTCCCGCCGGATATCCCTTATTAGGGCAAGACCTGGCAAAATGCCCCGGGGACCCACAATAGAGACAAAGACCCAAAGACCGTCTTCGTTGTTTCTCGTCCTGAGAAAGACGGGCTCTGCCAACCTGCATTGGCTCCTCTTGAGAGGGGGAGGAGGAGTTTACCCCACCAGGAGTTGAAGGGCTGGGAGTTTGTGAAGGTCTAAAGGGAGTAGTAACCCTAACCCTTTCCCTGGCTCTCTGCCTAAGACGCCTATCGATCCTGATGGAGACCTGCATAAGCTGGTCCAAATCTTTAGGAGTGGAAAAGTTGACCAGGGCATCTTTAATATTTTCGGATAGCCCCATGCGGAATTGGCTACATAGGGCTGGATCGTTCCAGGTAGATTCTACTGCCCAGCGCCGGAACTCAGCGCTGTAGTCCTCGGCGGAATTCCGACCCTGCTTCAGGGCCCGAAGCCTGTTTTCCGCCGTGGACTGACGATCTGGATCCGCATACAACACTCCCATAGCTGAGAAAAAGGATGTCACGGAGTGTAAGGCAGGATCTTCAGGGAGCAAGCTGAAAGCCCATGACTGGGGATCTCCTTGTAGCAAAGAGATAATTAAACCCACCCGTTGGGTTTCTGTGCCAGAAGATAAAGGCCGCAGCCTAAAGTAGAGTTCACACGAATTCTTGAAATTCGAAAAGCCGGCCCGGTCTCCAAAGAACTTTTCAGGTAAAGGAACCTTAGGCTCAGGAATATGAGGTGATACAGCGGGTGTTGAAGTCTGGCGGGTTTCTTGATTGGCCACCCTCTGGGCAAGTTGATTGATAGCGGTGGCCATCGCCTGAACTTGCTGTACCAGGTCTTCCATATTAATATTTTTGGGCCTGTTATAATGTCACGCTCCGGGTACCGCGATTAACCACTTAGACAACTCCAGCTCTCTTGGTAAGGACCTCAACCCCCAATCTCCGCAGCCAGCTTCACCTATAGGAGCCCCCGCTTGCCGAGACGCAGAACACGCCTGCTCGGGATCGGTTGCCCCCAGGACTTTATGGCTCAAAGGATGAAGCCTTACGGTACAGAGGACTGGAGAGCCCGCGGCTGGAAGTGGAATCGGGTAGCCCGTAACTGAGCGTAAGGAGGAAGTCCAAGGACAGGCTGGAGGTTGGTAACAGGAGACCTGAGGAGGCCGCAGGACAATAGCAATGGACAGATCGTGGTCTAGGTTTGAGGCAAGGGTCGGCAACAGGAACGGAGATCAAGGATGGTCAAACTGGCAAGGGTCGGCAACAGGAACAGAGATCAAGGATGGTCAAACTGGCAAGGGTCGGCAACAGGAACGGAGATCAAGGATAGTCAAAAACAGGCAAGGTCGGCAACAGGAATCAGGATCAAAATCGAGGATAAACAGCTACAAGGGTCTAGGCGCTATAACAGGCAATGACAGACTGACTGGGTTGAGGTTAAATAGGGAACAGGCATCATTGGCCCTGGGGAATCGGTGTGGTGATTGGTGCAACTCAAGAACCTCACAGGGATTGGTAACACAGGGCGTGCAGCCCAGAACTCAGGGGCAGCTGATTGGCCCAGTCCCAGTGGGGCACTCCCACTGGTGCAGCTGGGCCTTTAATTGCTTTACTTAATCTTCCTCCGGCGGCCGCGCTGAGAGCAGCGCCGCCGGAGGGTATAAACAAAACGTGCTCGCGCACGCGCGCGAGCACGAGAGCTGACGCTGGGGCCGTCAGCTGAGGAGGCAGGCGCATGCGCGCCATCCGAGACAGAGACCGCCGCCCGCCGCGGCCGCCGGACAGGTGGCTGCGCAGCGGGAGCGGGCGGCTGAGGACCCGTGACGCCGCTGGAACGGGGAATCGGTAAGTGGGTGATGACATTACCCCCCCCCTCACGAGGGGCCTCCGGACCCTCACCCGGTTTCCCCGGATTGTCACGGTGAAATTTCCGTACAAGAGCCCTGGCATGGACATCACAAGAAGAAACCCAGCACCTTTCCTCAGGACCGTAACCAACCCAATCAATTAAATACTGTAACGTATTGCGAACCCTACGTGAATCCAAAATCTTGTTCACTTCATATTCTTGCACATTATCCACTAAAACAGGAGGAGGACCAGCAGGAGAAGAGTTTTTAGCAGGTTTCAATAGAGATACATGAAACGAGTTGGAAATTCTCATAGTAGGAGGGAGCTGAACTTTGAAGGTCACATTATTAAGTTTCCTGATAATGGGGTAAGGACCAATAACGGACGCTGGGGCCGTCAGCTGAGGAGGCAGGCGCGTGCGCGCCATCCGAGACAGAGACCGCCACCCGCCGCGGCCGCCGGACAGGTGGCTGCGCAGCGGGAGCGGGCGGCTGAGGACCCATGATGCCGCTGGAACGGGGAATCGGTAAGTGGGTGATGACAGCAGTTCTGTCAGAGAATCAAGCCCCCCCCCCCACCCGGAGAAAAGGTGTCTGCCCAGTAGTGCAACAAAGCCTGGGTGTGCTGGTAGGGCGTCAGCCTCCACCATTGCCAACATCCTCACCCTCTTCTTCAGGCTCACCACCACCTGAACCATCCGAAGAGAAGAAGGCTCACATGGTGGGCTTGGAGTCAGACCCAGCGCCAGATAACTCAGGTAGGACAACAGACAAAAAACACATGGCTCAAGGCAAGGAACTCCCAATAACATGTAGGCTAAGTGATGGTGTTTTGTGCTTCTCTTTCCCTACAGACTCCTCAGACCAGGGCGAATATGCAGCCAAGGCCGGACCCTCAGACAACTCAAGTGGGTTCAAGAAAAAGAAAGGTGACCTCTCTAGGAGCAGAACCCACATGTAGAGGAAGGTGGTGCAGACTACATGGGATGCCCTTCCAGGAACCTGCAGAGAGAAGGTAAGTCACATTACAAGTATTGAAGTAAAATTGAATGCACTCAGTAGCATAAGTCTTCAGGAAATACAATGTTTATTAGGTCGACCAGGGGCTTGCTTACTTCAACAGCCAATGCCCGAAATGCCCTCCATTGGGGCTTGCTTAAATACAGGAACTTAAATGATCCATCCTTATTGGATGCCTAGACACATGTCATACTTCTATTTCAAACATATACTGCACATATAGAAAGTTTAACTTACACCTTAAGAACATCTGTTCCTCATTAAGCAGACATAGCATTCTTAGTAATGGGCATTCCTATGAGGAGGGGGGGGTCAAAATCCCTCCACACACCCGGGAGTGTGAGGGATGGCATGCAGGCAGCTAGAACTAAAATAATTAATATTAATTATAATATTTAATTTTTCACCTCAGTATGCACACTACATGGAATGCCCCTTAAGAAACGACGAGAGACGCTAAGTCACACTGCAGGGTGGCACATTACAAGGGATGTCCCATAAGGAACTGGCAGGGTGAAGGTAAGTCACACTGCAGGGATGCACACAAACATGGGATGCCCAAAGGTGGGGTGCAGAAAGGAAAAATAACAAACAAACAATCCATATGCGTCTGCCGGCATGCAGCGAGATGGCCATGGAGCACCATGGTTCAAGGACTCCATGGCAACATACAGCTGAAAATAGGTACAAACTCGGCTTCAGAAGATAGTTCACAGGCCAGAAGAAGCTCTTGCTATAGCTTACGCCTGGCCAAATAAATCTCGGGACATGGCTGAGAATTATACAAGTATTCATAACTTCCTGGTTTCCGAGTTGGCTTCTGCAAAAAAACGAGCAATCACAGTGAGGCTTAGAATCAGGCTTAAGGTCTGGCTGTCCACTACGCATATTTGCCTGAGAATAAGGCTGATTCCCAGCCTTGCCATAATTTCTCCGTTTTGAGGAAGCAAACTCACAGACCAGGAAGTTGCGAACGCTTGATTTATTCTCATTTGTGTCTGCAAGCATAATTGTTTTGTATAAGCTTTTTTCTGAGGCCAGAATTACATATTTGGCAGACTAAATAATATCTTTAGGCAAGTTTGTACCCGTTTCCAGTCGCATGTTGCAGTGGAGTCCTTTGTTCTCACTGCTCTGTGGCCATATTGCTTGCATGCCACCATACACATACAGATGTAGTATTTTTCCATTGCTGAAACCAAACTTTGGGGCATCCCATGTTTGTGAGCATCCCTGCAACTCACCTCTTTTCACCTCCTTGTTCCTCTGGTTCTGTTTTTCTTCATATTTTTTAGTGTTTCAGCACTAGAGATGAGCGAACTTTTGAAAAATTCGATTCGACTGATTCGCCGAATTTTCCAACAAAAATAGTTTTGACCCGAATTTATTCGCGACGAATCGCTATTAAAAACGGCTGTTTCTGAGCCTCCTAGAGCCTCAGTAGGGTTGTAAACCATTCTGCCTTGCTGTAACACGCATAGGATGCGTGCTGGGTTAGTTAAATAATACTTTGAATAAATATCACATGCAGATCAGAGGCATCGCTAATAGAATCGCAGAGCGGCACAATTGCAGAGAGTTGAAGTGGCATCACTATGAGGGGCAGGAGCCCAAACATTGCTTTAAAGAGACACTGGAGTTGGCAGCAGCAGGAGCCCAAAAATTGGATGAATCACACCCTGGAGTTGGCAGCAGCAGCAGCAGCCCAAGCATTACTTTAAAGAGACACTGGGGTTGGCTTCAGGAGCCCAAAAATTGGATGATTCACACCCTGGAGTTGGCAGCAGCAACAGCAGCAGCAGCAGCATGGAGACCCTGGAGTTGGCAGCAGCAGCAGCAGCCCAAGCATTACTTTAAAGAGACACTGGGGTTGGCTTCAGGAGCCCAAAAATTGGATGATTCACACCCTGGAGTTGGCAGCAGCAACAGCAGCAGCATCAGCAGCAGCAGCAGGAGCCCAAACATTACTTTAAAGAGACACTGGGGTTGGCTTCAGGAGCCCAAAAATTGGATGATTCACACCCTGGAGTTGGCAGGAGTTGGCAGCAGCAGCAGCAACAGGAGCCCAAACATTACTTTAAAGAAACACTGGGGTTGGCTTCAGGAGCCCAAAAATTGGGTGAATCACACCCTGGAGTTGGCAGCAGCAGGAGCCCAAATATTACTTTAAAGAGACCCTGGGGTTGGCTTCAGTAGCCCAAAAATTGGATGAATCACACCCTGGAGTTGGCAGCAGCAGCATCCCAAACATTACTTTAAAGAGACACTGGGGTTGGCTTCAGTAGCCCAAAAATTGGATGAATCACACCCTGGAGTTGGCAGCAGCAGCAGCAGCCCAAACATTACTTTAAAGAGACATTGGGGTTGGCTTCAGGAGCCCAAAAATTGGATGAATCACACCCTGGAGTTGGCAGCAGCAGCAGCAGCCCAAACATTACTTTAAAGAGACACTGGGGTTGGCTTCAGGAGCCCAAAAATTGGATGAATCACACCCTGGAGTTGGCAGCAGCAGCAGGAGCCCAAATATTACTTTAAAGAGACCCTAGGGTTGGCTTCAGGAGCCCAAAAAATGGATGAATCACACCCTGGAGTTGGCAGCAGCAGCAGCCCAAACATTACTTTAAAGAGACACTGGGGTTGGCTTCAGGAGCCCAAAAATTGGATGATTCACACCCTGGAGTTGGCAGGAGTCGGCAGCAGCAGCAACAGGAGCCCAAACATTACTTTAAAGAGACACTGGGGTTGGCTTCAGTAGCCCAAAAATTGGATGAATCACACCCTGGAGTTGGCAGCAGCAGGAGCCCAAATATTACTTTAAAGAGACCCTGGGGTTGGCTTCAGGAGCCCAAAAATTGGATGATTCACACCCTGGAGTTGGCAGCAGCAGGAGCCCAAATATTACTTTAAAGAGACCCTGGGGTTGGCTTCAGGAGCCCAAAAATTGGATGAATCACACACTGGAGTTGGCAGCAGCAGCAGCAGGAGCCCAAATATTACTTTAAAGAGACCCTGGGGTTGGCTTCAGGAGCCCAAACATTGGACGAATCACACCCTGGAGTTGGCAGCAGCAGAAGCCCAAATATTACTTTAAAGAGACCCTGGGGTTGGCTTCAGGAGCCCAAAAATTGGATGAATCACACCCTGGAGTTGGCAGCAGCAGGAGCAGCAGGAGCCCAAACATTACTTTAAAGAGACACTGGGGTTGGCTTCAGGAGCCCAAAAATTGGATGAATCACACCCTGGAGTTGGCAGCAGCCGCAGGAGCCCAAACATTACTTTAAAGAGACACTGGGGTTGGCAGCAGGAGCCCAAAGATTGGATGAATCACACCCTGGAGTTGGCAGCAGCAGCAGGAGCCCAAACATTACTTTAAAGAGACACTGGGGTTGGCTTCAGGAGCCCAAAAATTGGATGATTCACACCCTGGAGTTGGCAGGAGTTGGCAGCAGCAGCAGCAGGAGCCCAAACATTACTTTAAAGAGACACTGGGGTTGGCTTCAGGAGCCCAAAAATTGGATGAATCACACCCTGGAGTTGGCAGCAGCAGGAGCCCAAACATTACTTTAAAGAGACACTGGGGTTGGCTTCAGGAGCCCAAAAATTGGATGAATCACACCCTGGAGTTGGCAGCAGCAGCAGCAGGAGCCCAAATATTACTTTAAAGAGACCCTGGGGTTGGCTTCAAGAGCCCAAAAATTGAATGAATCACACCCTGGAGTTGGCAGCAGCAGCAGCCCAAACATTACTTTAAAGAGACACTGGGGTTGGCTTCAGTAGCCCAAAAATTGGATGAATCACACACTGGAGTTGGCAGCAGCAGCAGCAGGAGCCCAAATATTACTTTAAAGAGACACTGGGGTTGGCTTCAGGAGCCCAAAAATTGGATGAATCACACCCTGGAATTGGCAGCAGCAGCAGGAGCCCAAACATTACTTTAAAGAGACCCTGGGGTTGGCTTCAGGAGCCCAAAAATTGGATGAATCACACCCTGGAGTTGGCAGCAGCAGCAGCAGAAGCCAAAACATTACTTTAAAGAGACACTGGAATTGGCTTCAGGAGCCCAAAAATTGGATGAATCACACCCTGGAGTTGGCAGCAGCAGCAGCAGGAGCCCAAATATTACTTTAAAGAGACACTGGAGTTGGCTTCAGGAGCCCAAAAATTGGATGATTCACACCCTGGAGTTGGCATCAGCAGGAGCCCAAAAATTGGCCTAAAGACATAAATATGTTTTGCACCATTTGGAAAGTGTAAAACGTGGCACCATGCTGAATCTAGTTGCATGCATCAGGCATTGGTGGGTGGAAATCCTGGCTGATCCATCCCTGATTCATTTTGACAAAGGTGAGTCTCTCCACATTTTTAGTTGACAGACGAGTTCTCCTCGCCGTAACTATGGCCCCTGCCGCACTAAACACCCGCTCAGATGGCACACTACTTGCCGGGCAGGACAGCTTTTCCAGGGCAAACTCTGCTAGTTGCGGCCACAAATCAAGTTTGGCTGCCCAGAAGTCCAGCGGATCCTCAAGGTGTGTTGGCATGGTCATGTCAAAGTATGACATGACCTGCTGGTTCAGGTCCTGCTCCAGGTCTTCCTGCTGCTCATGAGTAGCCTCACTATGCGGGTGTAGAAAGCTACTCATTAGCGACTGAAGACTGAGGCTGCTGCTGATGGAGCTGCTGCTGCTGCTCCTGCCAACCCCCCCAGCAGCCATGGCAGTGGAAGGTGAGCACAGAGGTCCCCTCGAGTCAGACCTGCGAGAGTATGGACCATGGCGCAGATAGGCATCGGCCAACTGCCTACGTAGAATGTCTTTGTAGTAGTTCAGTTTGTCCTCCCTCTCAGTGGGTTTAAAAAATGCCCCCATTTTGTGCCGGAAGCGAGGGTCCAATAAGGTGGACAGCCAGAAGTCATCCCGCCGACAGATGGAAACAATTCTGGGGTCACTACGCAAGCACGTGAGCATGCTTCCTGCCATTTGCGCAAGTGACTCGGATGGACTACCTGTCTCCATCTCCACTGCATACTGCCACAGTGTGCCCGGGTCCTCTGTCTCACCTTCCTCAAAAACCTCTAGCTCCTCTGGCTGCTCCTGCTCCTCCTCTCCTGTCCGCTGACTAGATAAACCAGCCATTTCGCCAAGCCTAAACTGTGTTTCGCTGGGCAACTCCTCCTCCTCCTCTTCCGCCTCCTCCTCCAGTTCTGCTCCAACGGGGTTCATGTGGCCGTAAGATGTAAACGCCATGTCTCCAGTGCCCTGACCAGCCATGGTTTCCAACATGTGCTGTAGTACATGAAGCAGTGGAATCACGTCGTTCATCCTGTAATCCTGCCGACTGACAAATAAAGTGGCTTCCTCAAAGGGCCTGAGCAAACGGCAGGTGTCACGTATGAGCTGCCACTGGTTGACATTGAAATTACACAGGGGAGTCCCCCTATCTGCTTGGATCATC
This sequence comes from Gastrophryne carolinensis, assembly GCA_027917425.1. Taxonomy (NCBI): domain Eukaryota; kingdom Metazoa; phylum Chordata; class Amphibia; order Anura; family Microhylidae; genus Gastrophryne; species Gastrophryne carolinensis. The sequence continues at coordinate 29,095,925 of CM051244.1, read as the reverse complement.
AGGAAATCCGTGATGGCTTTTCTCTGTTCATATAATTGGTCCAACATGTGAAGGGTGGAATTCCAATGGGTGGAAACATCGCAAATCAGACTATGTTGGGGGATACCATTCTGACGCTGTAGCTCAAGAAGGGTGTGTTTGGCGGTGTATGAGTGGCTGAAGTGCATGCAAAGTTTCCTTGAAGTTGTTAGGATGTCTTGCAGATGGGGGGAACACTTCAGAAACCGCTTGACAACCAGATTGAAGACGTGAGCCATGCAGGGGGCATGGGTCAGGCTTCCTTGGCGCAGCGCAGACAAAATGTTCTTCCCATTGTCGGTAACCATGATTCCCATTTTAAGTTTTTATGGAGTAAGCCATGTTTGGATTTCCTGATGAATACATTTAAGCAGTTCCTCCCCTGTGTGACTCCGTTCGCCAAGACAAACCATGTGAAGCACTGTGTGACACCTCCGTGCCCTGCACACATGGTAGACTGGAGGGGCACTGAGACTTGAGCCTACAGTGGAGGGTGAGGAGATGGCGGAGGATAAGGAGGCCGAGTCGCATGGTGTCACAGGCCCAATGGGCAGGGAGCACGGAGGCCGAAGCGGCGTGACCTGTCCAAGTTGCTGCTGCTGCTGCAAAGGGACCACATTCACCCAGTGGGCCGTAAACGACATGTACTGTCCCTGACCGTAGTTACAGCTCCAGATGTAGGCGCTGCCATGCACCTTGCTACACACCGACAGGCTCAAGGACTGGCCCACCTTCTGTTCAACAAAAGTGTGCAGTGCCGGTACTGCCTTCTTGGCAAAGAAATGACGGCTTGGGACTCTCCACCTCGGCTCGGCACAAGCCATCAGTTCTCTGAAAGGTGCAGATTCCACCACCTGAAAAGGGAGCGACTGCAGCACCAGCAACTTGGACAGGAGCACATTCAGCTTCTGCGCCATAGGATGAGTGGGCGCATACTGCTGTCTCTTGGACATGGCTTCGCTGATGGATTGCTGGCGGGATGCATGACTTGGAGGAGAAGGAGGAGGAGCAGGAGCGACAGACGATGGGTATGATGCACAGCTGCCTTCGGCTGAGGTGCTGGAGCCTTGGCTGGCAGAAATTGGGAGCGGCGTGCCACTTGGTGAGGAAGCAGACTGGACCACCCCTTGGGAGCCTCGGTTCTCCCAGGTCGCTTTATGGTGACGCATCATATGTTGACGCAGGGCCGTGGTGCCAAAATTTGGACCCTGGCCATGCTTCACCTTTTGCCTACATATCTTGCATGTGGCCATGTTACCCTCCTGCGGATGCTTCAGGAACAACTGCCACACTGCCGAGTAGCTACTTTTCCCACCCCCTGGCCTCACTGATTCACTGCTGCTGTTAGCAACTCCAGGAACCCCTGCTCCACTACCTCCCGATAAGGTAGACTGCCGCACAGCAGGTGCTCTACCCCGGCCCCGGCCCCGGCCGGCTCCAGCCTTTGGAATTGTGCCCCCATGCTGACTGCTACCACCTTGCTGCCTCAGCTGCTGATTCCGGGGCAACCTGCGCCCCTCTTCTCCTGATGCTGACGATGAAGCCCCTTCATCACCCGGCTCCCAAGTGCGATCGGCTTCATCGTCATCATCATCATCACCGAGTTGTGGCTGTACGTCACTGATGTTCGTGGATTCGTCAACAGTGTCTGGTGCAGGAGCTGGAACGCTCGCAGCACCCACAACACTGTCCACATCACTATTTGTCTGCCTAGCTAAAGAAGCCACCTCCATTTCTTGGCTGGGCAGTAGCTGCTGACTGTCCTCTATCTGATCGTCCTCCTCGCTAAAGTGTGGAGCTGAACCCAAAGCATAGGATACGTCGCTGGGGGAGGGAACGGCGTAGGACAGAGGCAATGGGAGGACAGGGACTGCTCTCGGGGCATGCCAACTCAGGGTTGTGTCAGAGGAACCTACCGACCCTAGACTGGGGGTCTCAGACGTAAGTTGTGATGATGTTGTTGAAGAGCGCGTCAATCAATCTACCACGGCAGATGCGTTACTGGTGGAGACCCGACCGCTAGCAGATACTGGCAGATTAGGTCTCTCAGCGTGACTCCTGCTGCTACTGGCCCTCAGTCTGCTGCGAGCTCTGCCTGCGGAATCTTGGCCTCTGCCACTCCTCTTTTCACTTCCAGGCACTTGTCTGCCCGACATAGTCTAACTGGCGTGGTAGTAGGTGATATTTTAAGAACCCCCAGGCAGCGGTGGGTCTATATGAAACAGAATATAATGCACACCAAAAGTGAGCAGTAACACTCAGCCTCCAACAGGCCTGCCTAGTGTAAATAAGAGAGCTGCTTAGTGTAAATAAAGAGGGGTATGCTATGTTACAGAATGGGATGCCCCAACAGCCAGCAGTGCACCTGGCAGCAGTACTACTATGCACAGCAAAAGTGTCTTTATCAGGCCTAATTTCTATTAGAATAAGTGCAAAATGGTTATGTTATTAAATAGAGGCTGGTGTAGTCACAGAATGGGATGCCCCAAAAACCAGAGAGCACCTGGCAGCAGTAATACTATGCACAGCAAAAGTGTCTTTATCAGGCCTAATTTCTATTAGAATAAGTGCAAATGGTTATGGTATTAAATAGAGGCTGGTGTAGTCACAGAATGGGATGCCCCAAAAACCAGAGAGCACCTGGCAGCACTAATACTATGCACAGCAAAAGTGTCTTTATCAGGCCAAATTTCTATTAGAATAAGTGCAAATGTTTATGGTATTAAATAGAGGCTGGTGTAGTCACAGAATGGGATGCCCCAAAAACCAGAGAGCACCTGGCAGCAGTAAGACTATGCACAGCAAAAGTGTCTTTATCAGGCCTAATTTCTATTAGAATAAGTGCAAATGGTTATGGTATTAAATAGAGGCTGGTGTAGTCAAAGAATGGGATGCCCCAAAAACCAGAGAGCACCTGGCAGCAGTAATACTATGCACAGCAAAAGTGTCTTTATCAGGCCAAATTTCTATTAGAATAAGTGCAAATGGTTATGGTATTAAATAGAGGCTGGTGTAGTCACAGAATGGGATGCCCCAAAAACCAGAGAGCACCTGGCAGCAGTAATACTATGCACAGCAAAAGTGTCTTTATCAGGCCTAATTTCTATTAGAATAAGTGCAAATGGTTATGGTATTAAATAGAGGCTGGTGTAGTCACAGAATGGGATGCCCCAAAAACCAGAAAGAACCTGGCAGCAGTAATACTATGCTCAGCAAAAGTGTCTTTATCAGGCCTAATTTCTATTAGAATAAGTGCAAATGGTTATGGTATTAAATAGAGGCTGGTGTAGTCAAAGAATGGGATGCCCCAAAAACCAGAGAGCACCTGGCAGCAGTAATACTATGCACAGCAAAAGTGTCTTTATCAGGCCTAATTTCTATTAGAATAAGTGCAAATGGTTATGGTATTAAATAGAGGCTGGTGTAGTCACAGAATGGGATGCCCCAAAAACCAGAGAGCACCTGGCAGCAGTAATACTATGCACAGCAAAGTGTCTTTATCAGGCCAAATTTCTATTAGAATAAGTGCAAATGGTTATGGTATTAAATAGAGGCTGGTGTAGTCACAGAATGGGATGCCCCAAAAACCAGAGAGCACCTGGCAGCAGTAATACTATGCACAGCAAAAGTGTCTTTATCAGGCCAAATTTCTATTAGAATAAGTGCAAATGGTTATGGTATTAAATAGAGGCTGGTGTAGTCACAGAATGGGATGCCCCAAAAACCAGAAAGAACCTGGCAGCAGTAATACTATGCTCAGCAAAAGTGTCTTTATCAGGCCAAATTTCTATTAGAATAAGTGCAAATGGTTATGGTATTAAATAGAGGCTGGTGTAGTCAAAGAATGGGATGCCCCAAAAACCAGAGAGCACCTGGCAGCAGTAATACTATGCACAGCAAAAGTGTCTTTATCAGGCCTAATTTCTATTAGAATAAGTGCAAATGGTTATGGTATTAAATAGAGGCTGGTGTAGTCACAGAATGGGATGCCCCAAAAACCAGAGAGCACCTGGCAGCAGTAATACTATGCACAGCACAAGTGTCTTTATCAGGCCAAATTTCTATTAGAATAAGTGCAAATGGTTATGGTATTAAATAGAGGCTGGTGTAGTCACAGAATGGGATGCCCCAAAAACCAAAGAGCACCTGGCAGCAGTAATACTATGCACAGCAAAAGTGTCTTTATCAGGCCTAATTCTATTAGAATAAGTGCAAATGTTTATGGTATTAAATAGAGGCTGGTGTAGTCACAGAATGGGATGCCCCAAAAACCAGAGAGCACCTGGCAGCAGTAAGACTATGCACAGCAAAAGTGTCTTTATCAGGCCTAATTTCTATTAGAATAAGTGCAAATGGTTATGGTATTAAATAGAGGCTGGTGTAGTCACAGAATGGGATGCCCCAAAAACCAGAGAGCACCTGGCAGCAGTAATACTATGCACAGCAAAAGTGTCTTTATCAGGCCAAATTTCTATTAGAATAAGTGCAAATGGTTATGGTATTAAATAGAGGCTGGTGTAGTCACAGAATGGGATGCCCCAAAAACCAGAGAGCACCTGGCAGCAGTAATACTATGCACAGCAAAAGTGTCTTTATCAGGCCTAATTTCTATTAGAATAAGTGCAAATGGTTATGGTATTAAATAGAGGCTGGTGTAGTCACAGAATGGGATGCCCCAAAAACCAGAGAGCACCTGGCAGCAGTAATACTATGCACAGCAAAAGTGTCTTTATCAGGTCAAATTTCTATTAGAATAAGTGCAAATGGTTATGGTATTAAATAGAGGCTGGTGTAGTCACAGAATGGGATGCCCCAAAAACCAAAGAGCACCTGGCAGCAGTAATACTATGCACAGCAAAAGTGTCTTTATCAGGCCTAATTCTATTAGAATAAGTGCAAATGTTTATGGTATTAAATAGAGGCTGGTGTAGTCACAGAATGGGATGCCCCAAAAACCAGAGAGCACCTGGCAGCAGTAAGACTATGCACAGCAAAAGTGTCTTTATCAGGCCTAATTTCTATTAGAATAAGTGCAAATGGTTATGGTATTAAATAGAGGCTGGTGTAGTCACAGAATGGGATGCCCCAAAAACCAGAGAGCACCTGGCAGCAGTAATACTATGCACAGCAAAAGTGTCTTTATCAGGCCAAATTTCTATTAGAATAAGTGCAAATGGTTATGGTATTAAATAGAGGCTGGTGTAGTCACAGAATGGGATGCCCCAAAAACCAGAGAGCACCTGGCAGCAGTAAGACTATGCACAGCAAAAGTGTCTTTATCAGGCCTAATTTCTATTAGAATAAGTGCAAATGGTTATGGTATTAAATAGAGGCTGGTGTAGTCACAGAATGGGATGCCCCAAAAACCAGAGAGCACCTGGCAGCAGTAATACTATGCACAGCAAAAGTGTCTTTATCAGGTCAAATTTCTATTAGAATAAGTGCAAATGGTTATGGTATTAAATAGAGGCTGGTGTAGTCACAGAATGGGATGCCCCAAAAACCAGAGAGCACCTGGCAGCAGTAATACTATGCACAGCAAAAGTGTCTTTATCAGGCCAAATTTCTATTAGAATAAGTGCAAATGGTTATGGTATTAAATAGAGGCTGGTGTAGTCACAGAATGGGATGCCCCAAAAACCAGAGAGCACCTGGCAGCAGTAATACTATGCACAGCAAAAGTGTCTTTATCAGGCCTAATTCTATTAGAATAAGTGCAAATGTTTATGGTATTAAATAGAGGCTGGTGTAGTCAAAGAATGGGATGCCCCAAAAACCAGAGAGCACCTGGCAGCAGTAATACTATGCACAGCAAAAGTGTCTTTATCAGGCCTAATTTCTATTAGAATAAGTGCAAATGGTTATGGTATTAAATAGAGGCTGGTGTAGTCACAGAATGGGATGCCCCAAAAACCAGAGAGCACCTGGCAGCAGTAATACTATGCACAGCACAAGTGTCTTTATCAGGCCAAATTTCTATTAGAATAAGTGCAAATGGTTATGGTATTAAATAGAGGCTGGTGTAGTCACAGAATGGGATGCCCCAAAAACCAAAGAGCACCTGGCAGCAGTAATACTATGCACAGCAAAAGTGTCTTTATCAGGCCTAATTCTATTAGAATAAGTGCAAATGTTTATGGTATTAAATAGAGGCTGGTGTAGTCACAGAATGGGATGCCCCAAAAACCAAAGAGCACCTGGCAGCAGTAATACTATGCACAGCAAAAGTGTCTTTATCAGGCCTAATTCTATTAGAATAAGTGCAAATGTTTATGGTATTAAATAGAGGCTGGTGTAGTCACAGAATGGGATGCCCCAAAAACCAGAGAGCACCTGGCAGCAGTAAGACTATGCACAGCAAAAGTGTCTTTATCAGGCCTAATTTCTATTAGAATAAGTGCAAATGGTTATGGTATTAAATAGAGGCTGGTGTAGTCACAGAATGGGATGCCCCAAAAACCAGAGAGCACCTGGCAGCAGTAATACTATGCACAGCAAAAGTGTCTTTATCAGGCCAAATTTCTATTAGAATAAGTGCAAATGGTTATGGTATTAAATAGAGGCTGGTGTAGTCACAGAATGGGATGCCCCAAAAACCAGAGAGCACCTGGCAGCAGTAATACTATGCACAGCAAAAGTGTCTTTATCAGGCCTAATTTCTATTAGAATAAGTGCAAATGGTTATGGTATTAAATAGAGGCTGGTGTAGTCACAGAATGGGATGCCCCAAAAACCAGAGAGCACCTGGCAGCAGTAATACTATGCACAGCAAAAGTGTCTTTATCAGGTCAAATTTCTATTAGAATAAGTGCAAATGGTTATGGTATTAAATAGAGGCTGGTGTAGCCACAGAATGGGATGCCCCAAAAACCAGAGAGCACCTGGCAGCAGTAATACTATGCACAGCAAAAGTGTCTTTATCAGGCCAAATTTCTATTAGAATAAGTGCAAATGGTTATGGTATTAAATAGAAGCTGGTGTAGTCAAAGAATGGGATGCCCCAAAAACCAGAGAGCACCTAGCAGCAGTAATACTATGCACAGCAAAAGTGTCTTTATCAGGCCTAATTTCTATTAGAATAAGTGCAAATGGTTATGGTATTAAATAGAGGCTGGTGTAGTCACAGAATGAGATGCCCCAAAAACCAGAGAGCACCTGGCAGCAGTAATACTATGCACAGCACAAGTGTCTTTATCAGGCCAAATTTCTATTAGAATAAGTGCAAATGGTTATGGTATTAAATAGAGGCTGGTGTAGTCACAGAATGGGATGCCCCAAAAACCAAAGAGCACCTGGCAGCAGTAATACTATGCACAGCAAAAGTGTCTTTATCAGGCCTAATTCTATTAGAATAAGTGCAAATGGTTATGGTATTAAATAGAGGCTGGTGTAGTCACAGAATGGGATGCCCCAAAAACCAGAGAGCACCTGGCAGCACTAATACTATGCACAGCAAAAGTGTCTTTATCAGGCCAAATTTCTATTAGAATAAGTGCAAATGGTTATGGTATTAAATAGAGGCTGGTGTAGTCACAGAATGGGATGCCCCAAAAACCAGAGAGCACCTGGCAGCAGTAATACTATGCACAGCAAAAGTGTCTTTATCAGGCCTAATTTCTATTAGAATAAGTGCAAATGGTTATGGTATTAAATAGAGGCTGGTGTAGTCACAGAATGGGATGCCCCAAAAACCAGAGAGCACCTGGCAGCACTAATACTATGCACAGCAAAAGTGTCTTTATAAGGCCAAATTTCTATTACAATAAGTGCAAATGGTTATGGTATTAAATAGAGGCTCGTGTAGTCACAGAATGGGATGCCCCAAAAACCAGAGAGCACCTGGCAGCAGTAATACTATGCACAGCAAAAGTGTCTTTATCAGGCCAAATTTCTATTAGAATAAGTGCAAATTGTTATGGTATTAAATAGAGGCTGGTGTAGTCACAGAATGGGATGCCCCAAAAACCAGAGAGCACCTGGCAGCAGTAATACTATGCACAGCAAAAGTGTCTTTATCAGGCCTAATTTATATTAGAATAAGTGCAAATGGTTATGGTATTAAATAGAGGCTGGTGTAGTCACAGAATGGGATGCCCAAAAACCAGAGAGCACCTGGCAGCACTAATACTATGCACAGCAAAAGTGTCTTTATCAGGCCAAATTTCTATTAGAATAAGTGCAAATGGTTATGGTATTAAATAGAGGCTGGTGTAGTCACAGAATGGGATGCCCCAAAAACCAGAGAGCACCTGGCAGTACTAATACTATGCACAGCAAAAGTGTCTTTATCAGGCCTAATTTCTATTAGAATAAGTGCGAATGTTTATGGTATTAAATAGAGGCTGGTGTAGTCACAGAATGGGATGCCCCAAAAACCAGAGAGCACCTGGCAGCACTAATACTATGCACAGCAAAAGTGTCTTTATCAGGCCTAATTTCTATTAGAATAAGTGCAAATGGTTATGGTATTAAATAGAGGCTGGTGTAGTCACAGAATGGGATGCCCCAAAAACCAGAGAGCACCTGGCAGCAGTAATACTATGCACAGCAAAAGTGTCTTTATCAGGCCTAATTTCTATTAGAATAAGTGCAAATGGTTATGGTATTAAATAGAGGCTGGTGTAGTCACAGAATGGGATGCCCCAAAAACCAGAGAGCACCTGGCAGCAGTAATACTATGCACAGCAAAAGTGTCTTTATCAGGCCTAATTTCTATTAGAATAAGTGCAAATGGTTATGGTATTAAATAGAGGCTGGTGTAGTCACAGAATGGGATGCCCCAAAAACCAGAGAGCACCTGGCAGCACTAATACTATGCACAGCAAAAGTGTCTTTATCAGGCCTAATTTCTATTAGAATAAGTGCAAATGGTTATGGTATTAAATAGAGGCTGGTGTAGTCACAGAATGGGATGCCTCACAGCAGACTTGAGATCAGTTCAGTATATATGCACAGTTAGTGTATAAGCAGCCTGAAAGCGCTAACAAAACCAGTCAGCCAGCCAGTAACACTCAGGCTGGATGAAAAAAAAAAAAATCTCCCTGTGACTGCCTCCGATTTTTCCTAACTTTCCCTGCTTTTCGCTGACTTTCTGTCTGTCTCCTGCCTATCTCCTGCCTGTCTCCAGCCTGTCCCTGTCTGTCCCTGTCTGTCTAACTGTCTCTCCCTGCCTACAGCAGCGTCCTGTCTCTCACGAATGCAATAGAGAAATGAGGAAAAGCAAGATGTCCGCCGACTTAAATAGCGCTGTGACGTCACCGGGCTTGCTGGCTGCTGATAGGCTGCATGTGACTGTTCCAGCTTGCACTGGCGCGGGGTTGATGTCTGGACATGTCCCGTCCGCCATCTTAGAATGCCTGTAATGTAAATGAATGGATGTTAAAGGAAAACTTCGAGCGATCGAATCGCGGGGAAATTCGGATTCGATCCGAATCGAATTTTTCATGAAATTCGAATCGAATCCGGGTTCGTCCGGATCGATTCGCTCATCCCTATTCAGCACCACTGTGCCAACTTCTATAAACCACCTAGTCAAAGGCCAACACATTTTTGGGCTCCTTTAAAGATGACATGCTGGACTGTCCAAGGCACCTGTAAAGACAAAACAAAGGCAGGTCAACATCTGCAGGGAAACATGTCTCCCAGGCACATGCCATGACTAGCTCATGACTTATGCACAGTAGTTTCCAGTTTTAAGGAGCCACATGTTTCAAAACTAGGCACGTGTGTGATGTTAGGCATGCTCCTCGAGGTGCCATCTTGTGTTTTGGTTAAACCACCTGAGTTGTGCAAGGGTCCTGCCTTGGGTAACACAGCTCTTCATAAGTGGGCAACTTAGGTATGTACCAACCATTTATCTGGGAAGTTCTGGCAGAAAAACTGCACCAACCCTGGCCTCTTCCGTCTTTTCAGCTACAATCAATTCTGCCTTATCTGGGTGTGCGTGTAAGCTGGCTGTCCATGTGCATTCAGCTGGTCTACCACCACAATTGCCAACATCCTTTTGGCATGTGTGTTGGGATTGAAGAAATACCAGTCCCTCATAAACGTCTACAATGAAAAAAACACAAATGTCAAGAGACTGTAAGTGCAAGTGTTCCCCACCAGTGTACCAGAGGATCATCTGCTTCTTCTCCAATTATGTATTGGCCTAGTTTAGCTACACATGCACACTAACCTTCCCATAATTGTGGTGTGACACTTCTCACAACACTGGTTCCCCTGTAAATACTTGTGGCTCGCATCTCCCCCATGTGCAACATGCCAATGCATGTATTGGCCTACCCTGTTTTCCTTCAAAGTGACCTTGGCATTATGTGCATTGCATGCCCACCACAGAGTTGCTGTTTGTTGCTACTCCAAAACAGCATGTGCATAGGAATCTTCTAATCGCTCCCCACCGCTGCGCCGAATCACTGACACACCTAGGCAAACTGGCGGACACATCTCTCCAGGGCACACTTACTGGTGTATTGCAAGCTCTCATGTCTCACTCCAGTCATAAACTGCAACTCTATCTCATACTGGCATCTTTTCTACCATTTGCCTAGCCTAAAGTGGCAAACATGCATTTGCAAAGCATGGCATTGCATGGCATAGCATTGGTACCTACTGTACTAGGTCCAAAAGCATGATGAACCCATGTGCTGTGCCCCAGCAGAAGTGAAGTGCTGGGCGATGTCCATGCAGCCATGATGATGTAGCCTATAGCAAACGACTGTTAGGTTAAGTGGCATTCATTAAAACAAGGTAAAATTTCATTTAAAAAAAAATGGTCCAACATTTTTTCATGGATAACAGACTTGGAAAAACTCGCTAAAGCTATATTAAGCCATCTAATACTAATATAAGAACACCCAAAACAAAATTTCCAGAAAAAAATTGCTTATAAAATGGCCACTACTGAAACATCAGTGAGAGGCTCTGAATCAGGCTTAATGTCTAGTAGCCTCATCACATTGTTCCTTATCAAGCTGAATTGTGTCTTCTGTATGTTACAGGTCTCAAAATTCCTAATTGCTTTATGTGTACTCACTGAACATTTATTAATTTATTTTCTCCTTCAAATTTTGGAGTTGTGGCAAAATGTTCAATTTAATAGATTGCAGAGGTATGGACCTAAGGGGAGATCCTGGATTTAGACCACTCAAGTACAGGATCTGCTTCTTGTTTTTTGTGAAAATTATTTTGTTACATTTGCTTTGGTTCTTTTAAATACTCAAACTCAGTGTAAGAATCCCAGGTTCGGCTGATGCCCGACTGGTGGCTGGCAATATGTATCACCCCGTCTGCAGTTCCAACAGCCACCAGCGGGTGTCAGCAAAGCCCTAGCTGCTCTCCCTCCCCATATTCTGCTGCACTTGGTGTGAGGGCTATTTAAGTGGATCCGCCCTCCACCTGGTGCAGCAGGATTTTGTTTTGTGTGCTCTTTTTGGAATCTGTTTGTGGCATGACTAATTTTTTACTACCATGAGAATTTTTTTCAGCTCTTATTGAATCGAGGCCAATTACACTTTTTTACTCCTGAAAACAAGTATTGAACTTTTTACCCCTTGTAAAAAGTGCCATTGACTTTCATTGTGTGTATAAAAGAAGGTTGTGAAGAGCACTGGAGATAGTATTGAGCTGCTGCCACTGGTCAGGGGTCACTCCCTGCGTCTTGTAGTAGTATTGTGGTTGAAATCCTAACTCCCAACTGGGCTCATACGAGGGTTGGGTGAAGGGATGTCTGCTGTGGCGCGCTTGAAAGTGTCTCAAATAGGATCTGGTCCAGAAAGAGTGTTAATGCAGTACTTACTGGGGAGGTTTCCTGATTGAGATGTCCTAATTTATGCTGTAAAATTTGAGGAAACTGTATAGTGAGAACAGTCCTTATTTTTATACAGCAGAGCTTGTGGTTATAAGCATACAGTAAATCCTTTTGACTAGGTATGATAGACAGGAAAACAAAAAAAGTGCAAAGGCACTTACCGCCGGGGCCCGTGGGTACTTGACCTGCCCAGGGCCTCTGAAGGTGTGACGCTTCTGTTGGTAGGATCTCCTTCCTGGATAGGGGTGTTTTCTGCTTGGGCTCCACCATATAATTCCACCAGGTCCTTTTCTCAATTTGCAGAATCCCGTGATGAATTGGTTGCCAGATGTAAAAAAGCACTGACTGCCTGGGCAGCGATGGTGGACGCACTGTCCTCAGTGCGACGGGGCCTATGGGTTGTGAGTGAGCAAGTTACACGCTTGGCTGCGCGGGTTGCAGTTTATTCCCAGGATTTCCTGGGGATGGAAAATCTCCATGAAAATCTCCAATGGAGATTTTCCATCCCCAGGAAATCCTGGGAATAAACTGCAACCCGCGCAGCCAAGCGTGTGACTGGCTCACTCGCAACCCATAGGCCCCGTTGCACTGAGAACAGTGCGTCCACCATCGCTGCGCAGGCAGTCAGCGCTTTTTTACATCTGGCAACCAATTCATTGCGGAATTCTGCAAATTGAGAAAAGGACCTGGTGGAATTATACGGTGGAGCCCAAGCAGAAAACACCCCTATCCAGGAAGGAGATCCTACCAACAGAAGCGTCACACCTTCAGAGGCCCTGGGCAGGTCAAGTACCACCAGGCCTCGGCCGTAAGTGCCTTTGCACTTTTTTTGTTTCCCTGTCTATCATACCTAGTCAAAAGGATTTACTGTATGCTTATAACCACAAGCTCTGCTGTATACAAATAAGGACTGTTCTCACTATACAGTTTCCTCAAATTTTACAGCATAAATTAGGACATCTCAACCTCCCCAGTAAGTAGTGCATTAACACTCTTTCTGGACCAGATCCTATTTGAGACACTTTCAAGCGTGCCACAGCAGACATCCCTTCACCCAACCCATTGACTTTCATTGTCTTCCTATCTGATGATTCACTAACAGTGACATTCTCGGGCTTTTTTTCTCATTAATTGAATTTTTAACTACCATGGGAGCTTTTTTAAACTTTCAATTTGGTGAATCGAGGCCTATGACTGTACATCTGCTAGTACCCTAAACATTCATCCAAAAATTGTAAAATTGAGCAATTTTACATGTTGTATTTATTTGATTATGATTCTATGAAAAAAAGAAAGCAGCATGGTTGGCATGGGCCATATACAGGTCTCTGCCAACAAGACAAATATTTGTAACATTTGCCTAAATATATATTTATCCCACTTTTCTGCTTTTACAGAAACAAGATGATGGTTTTTCTATTACAATAATAATTGCAGCAATTTGTGGGAATGGCTTGCAGATCTTGGAGCAGATAGCAAAAATTCACTCCTCATAAATTATCCTGCCTAGCTGAATGCTGTTTTAATTTGGTCACATTTAGCCGAGACGAATCACAAAGTCTTAGTTAAATCCAACTGTTCCATTGTAAGTGCAGATGGCGAGACGATTCATCATACCGTGGGTTAGATAATGGCTGGAAAGCTGGTTATAATCTCCTCTGCTATTTAGCTGAAAATTCGTCTTGGAACTCATTGAGGTAAAGTGCTTATGCTGGTAATAACTCCGTGTACTATGGAAGAGATTCGTTTTGAGAAGAAAAGTATGTGTAATTGGCCACTTCAGATGTTCTCAATGTGTTTGTTTCCGTCTGTCTTGGACTGAAGCGTAATTGTTCACTAAGGCACAGAAGGAGAGTTCGTTGTTACAAGGAAACATAGATGTCTCTTTTTTTTCATATACTCTTACTAAAGCTAAGCACAAACATTTACCCTACAGTAATTCCACGTGTGCCAAACACGTCTTCTCACTTGTGAAAATGAGTGAAAATTGTGCTGCTCCCAACAAATCTCCATTCTGTTCTCCTTATCGGCTGCCATTTTCATGACACTTTTGGTGCCAACGTCAGTGTTCCACTATCACTTCTTTTCACAATGATTGTTATTGTTTCTATGGGGGTTATTCATCAAGGGATAGCGCCAGGTACCGCCTCGTAGCAGCAGGAAGCATCTGGTGAATGCTGGGCACTGTAGACAAAACCACATTTATGAAAGCGAATGTGGTGAGCAACTCTAACTCATTAAAGGTGGCTCAGCATATAGCGCCGGAGCTCTAGCTTCCAGTAATACACTTTCCACAACATTCATTTCCATGCCAGCTTCACACTCCTCCTTGTCAGCTAAAAACTTTACAACACCTCTCAATTTCTTTCTAGTTATACTGTAAATTTCCCAATCCAACTCCTCGTCATGCCAGCTATAAACCTCCGTATACACTTTTCTCTATGGCATCTATAAACCTGCATATGGGGAGTGGTGTGGTACCGGTTAAGGTGTTTGCACCCCTGTGGCCTGGCTAGTGGTATTTGTATTTTAAGTGGTAGGGTCTTACTCCCGATCATATATGGGTAACGGGGGAGGTTTCTCCTTTTGTCTGGAAGGGGAAAAACCTAATATAATAATAATAAAAATATATTTTTATATGACCCTTAGAAAGTTGTCCCTTTCCTTCATGCAACATTAATTGTATGAAAATTCAGTTTTTTTCACATTGTTACATATATACATAGTAAGTAATGATGATACAAAATAATGTGTTGAACACAAGAATTCAATGTACAGATAAGTTTAAAACACACAGATTTCAGGAAACAGGAAACATAGATGTCTCTTTTTTTCATATACTCTTACTAAAGCTAAGCACAAACATTTACCCGACAGTAATTCCACGTGTGCCAAACACGTCTTCTCACTTGTGAAAATGAATGAAACTTGTGCTGCTCCCAACAAATCTCCATTCTATTCTAATTATCGGCTGCCATTTTCATGACACTTTTGGTGCCAACATCAGTGTTCCATTATCACTTCTTTTCACAATGGCTGTTATTGTTTCTATGGGGGTTATTCATCAAGGGATAGCGCCAGGTAGTGCCTCGTAGCGGCAGGCAGCGTCTGGTGAACGCCAGGCGCTGTATGCAAAACCACATTTATGAAAGCGATTCTGGTGAACAACTCTAACAGCGCCATGTAGCGTTCGATTAATCATTACAGGTGGTTCAACGTATAGCGCTGGCGCTCTGGCTTCCAGAGCGCCAGGTATTACCTGACCCTACCTGTCGCTCTCCCATACATTTCAATGGCCATTCCTTTTGGTTTGTTTAAACCACATTGCCTCCACTGAGCCGCTCGGCCCACCAAATCCCCCCCTGCCCCCACCTGTCAATCAGTCCAATCATGCTCCAGTAGCGCCCAAAAGCCCGGAGAGCCCCTCGAAAACCTCCCATAAGGTCCATGTTCTAGAGAACCTCTGCGCCCCCTCCTCGACCTTCTCCAGAGACAGTTCCTCCATCCTCTTTATGTTCTCAACCTCCCCATACCATTCTATTAGGGAGGGGGTGACATTAGTCTGCCAATGCCTGGGGATCACAGTTCTGACAGCAGTGAGCAAATGCTTCAGCAAACCCTTTATGCTTGACACCACCCACCCCCGGAGAATTGAGAGAAGGGTCACCTGCGGTGTGTTCGGGACGGATTTCAGCGTCAGATATTTGAAAATTCCCAACACCCCCTCCCAGAAGGTCCTCAGTACCGGGCCTTCCCACCAGATATGAACCATAGTCTGCCACACTTGTACCATATGGCCAATACTTTATAATTCTTTTCTTGTGTCCTGCTTGACTCTACAGTTAGTGTATAAATCTCCTGGCTTCACTCCATCCTATGCCAAATGTAAAGTTCCCAACTCCATTCAACTCGGCTAGCTATTCATTTCCAAACTCCACACCTCTCCAAGCCAGCTTCCAAACTCTATTCCTCTCTAACTATAAACCTTCTAACTCCATTCCACTCTATGCCAGCTATAAACATTGCAACTCAACACTTCTGCATGCTAGTGTGATGGGTGGATACAGTGGCCAAAACTACACTTAGGAAGGATTAGAGCCCTGTCAGTGGGGTAGGCCCTGATAGTGATAGGAACTTTAATAATAGTGGTTAAATGTGGAACCTAGGTACCATTGCGTCATGAATCCACATGATGGCAGTGTTGCCTATAGAATAACAGTAGATAATATTAATTAGTCTAGCGTACCCCTTAAAGTAACTAAATAGAGACTCAGCCAGGTGGCATTGGAAACATTACCTGCCCTGCCATTGGTTGAGCCTAGCACCTCAGAGCATGTGCCACTGGCCAAGCATGCGCCCGCTACACTAGTTATTCACTTGCCAACGTTGTTCTTTTCCATGCCAGCTAAACCTCCTCACTTTACTCCACTTCATATTAGTCATTCACTTTCCATTACTGTTATTTATATGCCTGTAATACACTTTCCACTTCATTCCTTTCCATGCCAGCTTCACATGACTCCTTGTCAGCTATAAACTTCCCAATGCCTCTCGATTTCTTGCTAGTTATACTGTAAATTTCCCAATCCAACTCCTCGTCATGCCAGCTATAAACTTCCCTATACACTATTCTCTATGGCATCTATAAACCTGTATATGGGGAGGGGTGTGCTACCAGTTAAGGTGTTTGTACCCCTGCGGCCTGGCTAGTGATATTTGTATTCGAAGTGGTAGGGTCTTAAATATGGGTAAGGGGGGAGGTTTCTCCTTTTGCCTGGAAGGGGAAAAGCCTAATAATAATAATAATAATAATAATAATATTTTTATATGACCCTTAGAAAGATGTCCCTTTCCTTCATGTGACATTAATTGTATGCAAATTTTTTCACATTGTTACATATATCCATAGTAAGTAATAAATAAACATAATAATGTGTTGAGCAGCCCATCAACCCAGCTTAGATATGCAGAGTGTGCAGCAGGAAGTGCAGCAGGAAGTTCTGCTGTAACTCACCTGAGCCCTGATCCCGGTCTCTGGTCAGGGGTCGGCATTGCTGCCAAATGAGCTACGTTCGGGACCACACGTACCTACATGGGGTCCAAGGCATTGGGCCATGTGCAGTAAGATAGATACAGTGGGCAAAAAATGGACACCCCTCATGGAGGACTGTTGATAGGCACCAGGCTTGTTTACACTCCTGTGACCAGGAGGTGGTCTGGATAGTCAGAAATTGACATTGTAAGCCATTTATTCAACTTGGTTGGCACATGGCTTGTCACTCCATTCCTTCTGAATAGGTAAGCGGGTACCTTGGATCCCTTACTAATTCAAATTAGATAACATCTTCAGTGGCACCCCACTAATGCCTGATGTTTCCTGTGGACCCTATCAAGCTTATATTCCCAATTAAAAACTTCTGCACATAATCTGAAACTGCCTCCATACCAAAGCCCAATTTGGCGCATAGCTTTAAAAAACAAGAAATCATTGTTTTTTTACTTTATTGTTTGTTAAGGTGGTGGTTACCGAATCTAAGTGAATACTGGCCAAATGAAGAGCCCAGCTCATCACAGAAGGTGACCAGGAGGTGGTCCAGATAATCAGAAATTGGCATTGGCAAGCCATTTATTCAACTTGGCTGGCACATGGCTTGTCACTCCATGCCTTCTGAATAGGTAAGCGGGTCCCTTGGATTCCTCACTAATTCAAACTAAATAATAACTAATGCCTGACGTCTACTGTGGACCCTATCAAGCTTACATTCCCAAATAAAAACTGCTGCACATAATCTGAAACTGCCTCCATACCAAAGCTCGATTTGGCACATAGCTTTAAAAAACAAGAAATAATTGTTTTTTTTACTTTATTGTTTGTTGTGGTGGGGGTTACCAAATCTAAGTGAATACTAGCCAAATGAGGAACCCGGCTCATCACAGAAGGTGACCAGGAGGTGGTCCAGATAATCAGAAATTGGCATTGGCAAGCCATTTATTCAACTTGGCTGGCACATGGCTTGTCACTCCATGCCTTCTGAATAGGTAAGCTCATTACAGAAGGTGACACTCACACCCACAAAATTTGAAAAACAGTTGACCAAATAACCCCTATTAGGGCTCTTCCAAATACTGTATAAGGCAGAACTTGTGCCAAACTTGATGAAACTGCAAAAAGGCCTATAGATGGTTAAAATGAATTAGTAGGCTCTATATTTAAAATTTCTGAACATTTTCACACCTAGTCAAGAGCTCCTCTCGTGCTCAGATTAAGATTTCATGTTCTGCTTAAGGAGGAGAAAATGTTCCGACAGATATGAAAGTCGATATCCCATTACCACTTCGTTAGCTTGGTTTTTATTTGTAACATTATGATTTGTGGCTGTGAACCAAGTATTGGCATTAGCATATTTTTTGCCTGATAAATATATGGAAGGGTCAGGAGAAGGAATGTTCTGTCTTGAGTGTTGTAATGGCTTCTCAAGCACTCACACATATGCTATATTTAAAAAAAAAAAACAGCTTGGCTTGAAAAATAAGAAGACTAAATAGCAAGGGGTCCACTTTATTTATTATATTTTTTCCCTTTTATAACTATTTTATAATAGGGCTGTTTAGAGAACTCCCTTAAAGGATGTTTGTGAAGAGTCGCATTTATCTTTCTCCTGTTCATTATAAAGGTTAATCCACCTTGAGCTAACTTTGATTTTACTTAAACATTCCAGTGTCACATGGCCATACAATACAGTAGTTAAAGTCATTGTCCAGGCACACTCAAAGGTATTTCCATTTTATAGGGCTACACATGACAACATTTTAATTGTTTTCATTTTTGCAAAAAAAAAATATTGTCTGAGTAATTTTAAAAAATAATCTAAAATTGTGCTGTCCTCTGTGGGAGTGGTGGGACTAAGGCCCTTATTTAACAAGGGATAGCGACAGATAGCGACTGGTGAGAGGCCGGTAATGATGGGCCCCGCCACGAGAACGCCGGCTCCCCACCACAATCACACATTTATCAAGCCAATCCTGCTTAGCGACTGAGATAGCGCCAGATAGCCACTCATTCATCATTATTCCAGCCTCAGCCCACAGCGCCAGCGTCCGACCTTGAACAGCGACAGGTATGACCTCTCGCTACCTGGCGCTCTCCAATGCATTTCAATGGAACAATCTTTAAATAATCATAATTAATTGTTATTATTATCTTTTTTTTTTAAGTGTGAAAAATTCTGTGACCACTTCTGCCATTTTAAATAATTTTTTTAAGGTAAAAAAAATAAAAAATAAAAAAAATTGTACAGAATTGATATTACAGGTCTGATATTAATGTATTCATATTACAAAATTATTTTAAAAACTTGTTTTTTTTGGTTTCCAAAAATATGGTTGTTTGGGGGTTAAAAAACTACTTTTAACCCATCGCCGCCAGCGCTCTGGGGTTTAAACATGCATTTTACAGCGCAAGATTTTTGTGAGCGTGATTTGTTAATGAATATGGTGGAAGCCGGTCGCTCTGACCAGTCGCTATCATGCGCTCCCAAACAGCGCGGAAAAACTCCTCACCCAATATTCAACATTACGGCAAACCGACTGAGTCGCTATCAACTACCGAACAACGGCCAAGCACAGCGACTACTAGCGGGCGCTCTGAAAATGCCGCTACAGTTGCTCAACTATCGCTACCTGCCGCTGTTAATGAATCAGCCTCCCCGTGATACAAGCTCACTGTCTGCTTTACATAGGATTAAGCAAGGGCGTCAGTCTAGTCTACTAGTAAGGAAGGGGACATCAACCTGACATGAGCCTCAGGCTTTATTTGTGATCAGCATCGGGGGGGGGGGGGGGGAATGAAAACTGCATGACACAGATATTAGTTCAGCATTTTTTTTCATTCCCCGAGTCGGGCAAAATGTAAGATAATGGGATCATCCAATAAGATAGTCTTTATACAGTTCCTCCCAATTGTGTACACCCCTCACATTGTTGTAAATATGTTATTATATATTTTCATGGGAAAACACTGAACGTATGGCACTTTGATACAATGTAATGTAGTCAATACCATAGCAACAATAGGGCCAGCCGACATCCGGTTTGCAGATTAAAACGTCCAATTTTATTTGAAGTTCAAATTAAAACATTCCATCAGGAAAACGATAAAGCAGGCATTTAAAATTATGAAAGGCGTTGACGCGTTTCGGGCAACATGCCCTTAATCATGAATAAAATTGGACGTTTTAATCTGCAAACCGGATGTCGGCTGGCCCTATTGTTGCTATGGTATTGAGTACATAAGAGGTGAGCACTCTTGGCCGTGCAGCTTTTGCGGTTTGATCCAGATCGAGTAATTCAGAGCTGGCAATTGTCTCTTACAATGTAATGTAGTCAGTATACAGCTTATATAACAGTGTAAATTTGGTTTGCCCTCAAAATGACACACACAGCCATTAATGTCTAAACCTCTTGCGACAAAGGTGAGTACACCCCGAAGTGAAAATGCCAAATTGGGGTGCCTGAAGCCCTTTAGTTTCCTCAGCTGCTTGATAGAGGCAGCCTTTTTTCTCACTGCCTTTTCCCTGGAAATCTATTTTGAAGCTAAAAATTCTCTATAGGGCACAAACTCTCCCCTAAAGCTCAAGAATGGCTCTCAGGTCATAACATATTTCCACGATGTCTTAAGCTGCATCGGACCTCCTGCCGGAGTCCTGGATGGACAAATCTTAACACGGTTCCACGGCTAAACCTCAGCCTCCCTCTTTGGAGGGATATGAATCGGTTCTGGAAAAGTCACATGAGAGGCAGACCCACGCTATAACCACACAGATCACTTCCAAAATATCCAGTGATATAATGAAGCTGGACCAGAGAATTTGTGATCTGGAGCAACATGCCACCACCCAATCGTTTTCAATTGGCAAGCACAAAAATGCCCTTGAAGAGCTCCTCTTGAGAATTTAACCCTTCATCACAAACTAGAGCACATGGAAAAAAAACTGATGCTCTAACATCAGGATACGTGGTCGTCCTGAGTCTAATTTGGATCTACAGTCTGCAGTGACAGCTCATTTTTAGGAACTCCTCCCATCCATGCCTGGAGCTGGAGTTCGATTGCATTCATAGAGCGCATCAGCATAGGCGCCAGGATGGCCCACCTCGAGATATTGTGAAACTCCATTTTTACTGCACAAAGGAGCAATGTATGAGGATAGCTCGGGCCAAAGGAGAGCTTCACTTTCAAACACACAAATACCAGCTTTATGCAGATCTGGCCCCTAGAACGTTTACCAGGCATCACGACCTTAGGCCCTACCTTGATGTGCTGCGTGCCAACAATATCTTGTACAGAGGGGGCTTCATACCAGTTTGGTAAGCAGGGAATAATATTCTGAAAATTATCTTGTGCACATTGCTGAAAAGGAAGGGAATCCGGCTATGGTGTGAGTATAACTTCATCAAGTGCGTGTCCTCCCTTAATTTCAACTCAGGTGCCCTGGGTCAGGCATAAGGGATACCGCTCTCAAAGATTTGTGGTAGGGAGGGAAACGAGGCAAGGCTGCCCCTCCTCCCCCCTTCTTTTTGAATTAGCTATCGAGCCCTTGGCTAGGCTAATTCAACTGCACGTAAATATCTCCGGCCTTCAGACAGGCAGTTATGAACACAAAACTTTTCTTTCCACGGATAATTTACTGCTGTTGCTTAACAAACCCTGCACCTCGCTGTCCAACTTGATGTCTTTGCTGGGTATGTTCGGGCAGTTTTTAAGACTCCAGATAATCCAAACAAATCTTTTGCCCTTAATGTTTCCCTGCCAGCGCCTCTACAGTAATATCAGTTGAATCTTTGTATGACTTTCAATGGCAAAATCGTGCTATATGCTACTTAGGGGTCCACTTGACTAATGACTACTCTTCTCTGTACTCTGCAAATTACCCATCGATGATAAGAATGTTGCAAGCCCTCCTTGACTCATGGTCTAGGCTTAACATGATATGGCTCCCCAAACTGATGTACCTGTTCAGGATCCTTCCGGTTGCTATCCTCTTCCCCTTGTGGGGCCTCATCTGAGCAGACAAACATCCTAGGTTATCCCAGGATAATATGTTTAGGCCTAAAGCTCAAGGAGGTCTGGTGGGTATGAACTTAAGCATATACTATCGGGCTTTTCAGGTTGGGCAGCTGACCAGACTACATGAGTATTGCAGCACTCCAGTCAGAATCTCATATGTATTATGGCTAAGCCCTAAACTCAGAGGATGAATGTCTAGCCCAATCCTTAGGCACTCACTTTATATTTGAGATTTAGACAACTGTTATACACCACTAATGTTGCCACAAACATCATTGGTATCTCTCTACGGTAACCCCGCGTTCCCTCATGGAATGTTGTATCCGAAAACTTCCAGTGACCATTATGAGATAGTATGAGAGCGATAACACCAAATTTAACACAACTGCTCCCCATTCACATCTGAGAACTTGCCACACGACCCCAGGGAGGGAGAAAGGCTAATTAGGCACAATTTGGCCGTTTATATCTAGAGGTGTACTCACTTTTGCTGCCATAATGGCTAGGTGCTGAGTTATTTTGGGGCCACACCAAATTTACACTGTTATGTAAGCTGTGCCCTAACTACTTTACATAGTTTCCAAGTGTCATATCCTCAGTATTGCCCAATGATTAGATATAATAACATATTTACAAAAATTTGAGCAGGGCACTCACCTTTGCAAGACACTGTACCCAAGATCTTGTTGACTGCTATTTATCTAGTACGTTATGGGAGAGCCAGCAAGATGTCAACATTTCCTCCCCACATTGCTGAGTTCGTATTAATCTAACCAAACATTATGACCGATATGCATCCTAATCAAATTTGACTGTAAGCCAAATCTGACTAGCCTCTTTGGAGTAGAAAGTGCACTCTAGGTAGAAAAATGAAACAAAGGTGCTGAATCAATCTCTAAGTAGAAAATGAAAGAAATTGCATATTCTACTCAGGAACAGACACCCTGTGGAAAAAAAGAATTGAATCCCCCTACACTGCATTACCTATTTCAGTCCCCTAGAAATCAAATAGCAGCTTTCCCTATCCTTAGCTATGATAAGAAGAAGATTATACTTGCAGGACATATGTGACATCAAAGGTGGGTGGCTAGGGTGTGGCTAGGAGTGGATTCTCTGGCTACATTGCATCATCTGTGACCTCTGCATTCTGTGACTTTTGCCATTGCCATTTCCTGGCGCTCAAATCCATGTTTAATAGCCAATGAAAACAATGAGTTAGTTTAAACAAATTTAGTGGGAAACTCTGAACTGTGCTGAACTGAATTTTTCCCAAAGACCCAAACTCTGGCTCAAATAGTTCTGTTTACTCATCTCTACTCATGACTTACAGTTGAATCCATGACATGCCCTTCCCAGCTTTGCTACAACCCAGCAAATGAAACAAAGAAAGAAGCTTTGCTTAGAATTAATAATTATAAATAAGTATATGTGTAGAATTGGAGATTTTTACATGATTTGAAATGGCTCATATTATACTGTTCCCAGGAAGGATTTGGTGGGAGTAAATTAGTTTGTGCCTAGATAGGGACTTGTTGAAGTTGAAGTGCGGAAAAAGCAAAACGAAAAATTCACTTGGATTACTAAGCCTGCCTTCTTAAGATGGCAACAGTTAGAAATATATATTATGAAAATGTATTCTGCTGAATGCAACATCACCCAAAAGGTTTTTTTTAAACTTTGTTCGATCTCCTGAGGACTCTATTTAGAACTGGCTCTGGTTGCTGGGGGGGGGGGGGGGGGGTTGTATACCCATACTCGAATCAACTTTATTTAAGAAGTGTCCTCAATTTTCTATGGATACTCGATCAACCCATCGGGGGCATTGCTGGCATGGAGTACTGGTAATTTCTCATTATACTGTTTATGGCTTGTGAGTCCTTTTTCACTACAGGGATATTGTTGGGATAAGTAACTAAGCACAGACACTTTACTTTAGGGGGGGATTATAACATAAGGTTTGGTTTATATGTTTTACAGTATAAATATGTATTATATGATTTGTTATTAGTAGGAGATACATTACAATGGTATTGCACATTGCTTATTTGCACAGGGTTTGTTATTATGTGTTATGCACCTTATTAGGGAATTATGAGAGGTTATTAAGCAGGACTTTGTTAAGAGGGACCATTTAGCTTCTATTTATTAGTAATTGTACCTCATTGTATTGCAGTGCCAGAGAAATCATGGCGTCAGTCATGTGTTATATGTATTTTAATGGTTTTTAATTGTGTCTTTTGTCTTTGCCCAATTTAAACAATAACAATTGTATTGCTTTGGAATATATATAGCGGTGCA
Organism: Gastrophryne carolinensis; assembly: GCA_027917425.1. NCBI lineage: Eukaryota > Metazoa > Chordata > Amphibia > Anura > Microhylidae > Gastrophryne > Gastrophryne carolinensis. Next base: position 29,071,737 of record CM051244.1, on the reverse strand, counting down.
GAGGCTTTTGTTGTGTTTGTGTGGAGGTGTTGGGGCTACCCCCACATTTTCTTTGGTAGTGCATTACTCCACCATATCACTGCACGCTTATTTATAGTTGTTTGGGGGTATAAGGTGCCGGCATGGCGACACAAATTGTATTTACAATATTGAATAAAAATACAAATCAGCGAGTCTTCCACTTGCCCCAAAAGAAAATAAATATTTATATGGAGCTAGGAGGGAGAAAACAAATAATTTGGATTTTTTTTAGTTATACAGTTTTAGAAATTTCTAGAAAAGTTTTGCGACAACTAGATGCCCCAGAGAGGTGGGAAAGTGCACTGGGGCTATGTAATCTATGTAATTTATGCAAGTAATCTACGTTACTATAGGACCACAGAATAACTACCCCCTTTACATTCTAAAACTGGGCAGCCCCTTTGGGACAACATGACTGTACCTTCAATAAGGCATTTCAAGACATTTCAAGACATGCTAACCAACTGTTTATTAACTAAACTAACTTTATTTATTCCTCTGTAAAAATGTTACATACCTTGTAATAAGGAACTTTGATTGTCTCATCACCCATGTTCCACATTGTGTAAAGCATCATGAAATAATCAAATAATTCAGTGACAAATTCTTCCAGTCTTCAGGAAAGTGAGGCACCAATCATAGCTATACTTTGTTTTCCCAGCTAATGATTTGTTTTATATATTTTCATATATTTCAGCAGTTTGTCTAGAAGATGGAAAGAAAAAGTGCTAAAAGAAACTTATTTACTAAGTCTATTCCTTTTACAAGGCAGAGCGTTTGCAGAGATGGCGCAGTAAGTAATTTCGGCATTGGAACATTAATGCATTGTGTTCATGTGACATTTATCACCTAACAACATGCGGCATAAAATAAACGCAGAGGCAGCTTGATAACGCATATTTCATAGCGGCTGATAAAAATATAACATTTCATCGCCACTTTGTAGGTAAAGTTTAAGAGGCACATTATTCATATTGCAATGGCTGCATCCTAATAATAAAGTTATAGTAATGTGGAATCATAAAACTCGAAATAGGCATAAAAAGTAACAGAGGGAAGCTGAAAATGAGAATTTTAAACTGGTAGTAAGATTTTAGAAGAGATTAACTTAAGGATGGCTCCCTCTCGCTTATCGACCTCAAGTGATCGAGACATCCAAGGGTTGTGACATTGTGGTCATTTGTGGCATCTGAGGCACATGTCTTTTCTTGAATTTCTTGGGTCTAATGTGTGAACAATTTAAAATATTTTTTCCATATTTTTTTAAATCTATGGTAAGTTGGCGGTGCACCATATCACTACAGTGCCAGCTCATCATCCCACGAATTCCAGGGCTTCTCCTATAGAATGCTCCCACAAGCTGCCCTGTCTTATTTTGAAGGGCTCTCAACTTCGATACAATACCAAATTGGCAGTGATGGTGGACACCATTGGCTCATCATTAAAGATGGGTAGACCTGAATTGCACTGGTTGGGTCCGTGCTGAATATCACAGGTTCGGGTCCCCAGATGCAAACACAGACTTCAGCCAGAAGTCTGTGCTCAGGTTCGGCATTCGGCTGAAAGGTTAAAGCTGGTTGATGGGTGTCACGGATTTCTCAACAGAGAAATCCCGATTGCCGAGAATGACCAGAAATTGAGGCTGCGAGACAAAGGGGGAATATTCGGCTGCGAGACAAAGGAGGAATGTTTAATAGTGACAAACAGTGCACACACCAAGCAGACTGCTGTACAGATTTACAAGTGTACATATAACAAACATGTGCTGCAATAACTATACAAGATTAAAGGTGATCACTGAGTGTTACAGCTGTGCAGAAATATAGGTAAACATAAACACACTCTGGCTGCTGAATGAATACTCAGGAGGAGTCAGGAAACATACATGAATAGCAATCCAATGAAAGTCCAAACACGCATACAAAGCTGAGACAGGGAAGGAAAACGCAATGGCTGTGACAGGAGTCATGGGTTCAGAGTTCAGAGTTCTGGGATCTGGGTTCAGAGTTCTGGGTTCAAGGAGACAATTCAATGTTGATCCCTGGCTGAATGGGTGGATCAGCTTATATAGAGCAGGAAGTCACACAGGTGCTGGCTGATTACCAACACCACTGCAGGACAGAGCCATCTGCTGTTGGAGCGGCATATAGCAGGAGAAAGTCTCAGAAAGGAAGCCAGCCGAAAGCTAAACTGATCAAAGGCATGCTCCCAAGCTGTGGAGGAACTCCAGACCTGACAATGGGCTGCAATGAAAGACCACTAGGAACAGGGAAAACTTTAATAATTGCCCTTTTCAAGGCAGGTAGAGAGGGAGAGAAGGCTCATATAGTGAGGGACAGCACATAATTTTAAATAATTGCCCTTTTCAGGGCAGTGTCAGTAACTGCAAGTGTATACTCATACCATCTTCTACTGCAGTGTCAGTCACTGAAAATGTTTACTCATAAAATCTTCTACTGCTGTATCTGTCCCACCACATCCACCTCTGCCTCCTCCTGGACTTCTGACACCTGTTTAAAAATAATTTAGTTTTTAGCTCATTTTTAATTAATTTATGTCATTTTTTCTGAGTCATCCATCAGCGTGACCACATAGAGATGGTTATTAGGTGGTCATGCTGAAGGATTCCTGAAAAATCTGTTACCAGTAAGTCTAATCGTGTTTTTTATTTTGTGTTATTATTTTAAGTACTTTCCCCAACCAATTTTTGCAGGGCGATGGCCCTGTTATTACCCCCATTTTACAGCCCTCTACCCCTTACTACCCCCATTTTACAGCTATTTTGGTCACCAAGTTCAGGCTCCTATAAGTTCGGGTACCCAAACTGAACTTTAGTTCAATGTTCGGCCGAACTTGCTGAACCCAAACTTCTACGGGTTTGCTCAACACTATTCATCATTGCTAAATGTAAGCAGCACCCCCATCCCACAGACATCAAAAAGCATGGTACTCAGAGCGTTATATGCTGACACTCTCCTTTGAACTGTGGGTTCTGATGCTAAATGAAAGGATGCTGTGCCTATGAATTGAGGGATCAACCAGATCTCGCTTTTTTTTTACCCATTACCCTACTACCTCAAAATGGCAGACATTACTACTGTACCTGTATTCATGCTAAAACTTTCCGAGTTGATTAATACACAGTTGGGTCACCTTTTAATTATCTCAAACTACAGTAATTCCCAGAGTACAGAAAAACAGAAGCTAGATGTGCTGGGACTGATTTAATAAGGTCCTGGTAGGTGGTCACTGGTATCTGAGGTCATGCCGAATGCAATGCATCCCACAGCTGATGTAGGGTTTTCGGGGGGGGGGGGCTTCAAAGGGACAACACAACCATTAGGGTGCTCAGTTGGGTTCAAGTCTGGGGGGGCCGGGCTAGTGCTTGGAAAACTTGTTCATGCTACTCCAACCAATGTCATATCTAGTCCTGTGACATGTCCCATTGCCTTGCTATAAGCCCCAGGGAATACAATCCACATGTATGGGTGTAAGTGAGATTCCCAGCCGGGACATGACTGAAGTTCTCTTGAACAAGGCACCTAAACCCCAGATGCTCCATGGATGCTGTTGCTAGAACAGCCCACCACTCCTGGTTGTGCTTGTCTCACTGCACTGTTGCGTTAAGAAAACATTCCTAAGTGTGCACACACAATGAACATATATGTCAACCCCCCCCCCCCCCCAAAAAAAAAAGCTAAGAACATTTTTCTACCACTTCTAACTTCTGAGTTTTTCCAGTAATGGTTGGCTGTAGAGTGTTTGTTTACTGATGTTTCACGTCTTACAGGCCAACATCCATCCATTCAATGAAGCTCGAAAATGTGACTCATCAGAGAAGAGACCCAATTCTGATACTGCCATGAAAACTGAAGCTCCATGTGGTGTGTAAGTCACATGTAAGTCACATCCTCCCTCCCTGTGACATGTAAGCCACCATTGGGGAGATCCCTAAGAGGCTCTACTTCTCACTTTAAAAGGATGCTCCCCACAGCAGGAGGACATATCAAAAAGTCATAGTTGATAGATGCCCTAACGGGCAAGGTAAGTAGACTTGGCAAGCTGTTTGTTTACAGATGTTTCACGTGTTATAGGCCAACATCCATCCGTTCAATGAAGCTCGAAAATGTGACTCATCATAGAAGATAACCCTTTGCCAACCAGCAGAGACCCAATTCTGATACTGCCATGAAAACTGAAGCTCCATGTGGTGTGTAAGTCACATGTAAGTCACATCCTCTCCTCCTGTGACATGTAACTCACCATGGGGGCTCTACTTCTCACAATAAAAGGATGCTCCCCACGGCTTAATATGGATTCCCCAGTCATGAGCCGGGAGGACATATCAAAAAGTCATAGTTGATGACTGGTATGTAGACTTGGCAAGGTAAGTGTAAGTTAATTAAGAATATTAAATAAAAAAATCTTAAACCTGTTTGTTATTTTTTTTTTTACTTTACCTTTGAATCCCATGGACCAATGGGCATGGTGGTGTAGATGACATAATAGCTGTTAATGATCAGGGCTGTGGGACGGCAATTTTGCCCTTGAGCCCTGGAATTTCCAGCCCCAATGCTTGGTTTGCAGGGTTGGTAAGCCTAAGAGAGGGGCCAGGGATCCCCTATACCAGTTCACTTGGTAGGGGCCTGGCATGTCACCTGCCAGCATTTGCCGGTGACATGCCGCTACTCCATCCTATTATCTGCACCCCCCTTTGGGACTCCAGGGGTGCAAAAGAGCCTGGAGCCCATCGGTATGGGCAGGGGGTTCTCCAAGTGGTGCCGTGATCCCCATAATGAAGGCCATAATGGCTGATAAGCCAGCAGGGCCAGAGGTCGGCTGGTGTGGCCTTTGAGACCTGGGTTGACAGCCCTATCCCTAGTAACTGGATTAGTTGGCTTTTGGGGGGGCACACTTTAGTTTAATAACTACTGAAAAATATCTTTATCAATGAAAAAATGCTCGTCAGCTAGTTAAACTGTCGTATCTGGACCAGCTTTAACCTGGCTGCAAAGAAAAACTGTTCTGGCCAAGAAGATTCTCTCCCCAAAAAAATCTCCCTCCTGAAAACGTATCTGCTGAATCATAAGAGAAGGGGCAAAGTGTTGGGAAATGGACTTTTTTTTGGAAAAAAAAAAAAACTACAAGCTCAGCCGACACTGAATCACGGCCATAGACTCTATACTACAATATAGTCTTAGGCAAACAGTTATTATTTTGGCTCAGTAATGAAAGTATATCTGGAAATAATGACTGAGACTAGTTACTGCTAGCTTATGACTACTTGTTTTGAAAAAGATAAGAAAAAGTATTGACATCAAGCAAGCCAACTGTGTTTGCTGAAGACATAGCAGCCAGCATTCATTAAGATGCGAAACAAGGCAGGAAGCACAACACAATAAGCAGATGTTATATTGTAGGAGAAATAAGAAAATGACACGATATAGCCTTAATTTGTATAATAAATAAGCAGAGCTGATTAAATGTATGCAGACTGAAACCACATAATTAGAACCCTTTCCAAGCGCAATCTCATTATTTTCCCCACCCTCCCGATGGGGAAATGGTTGTCTTCTACCATATTAGATGGGTGTCTCACTAGTCAGTTTGATGACCCCCCTCAACCAGACATCACATCAGAAAGTTTTCAGATCAATCAATCAATTTCACCATGAAAAATTTAATTACATACAAATCATTAAAATTTCACTTTTCTCCACATAATGCATTACAAAAGTGTTCAATTATACATTTTGGCTGGTTTGGTTAGGCTTTAAAATGTTCTTAGTGTGTCGGATTTCTCCAACGTTTTTCATCCAACTGGCTTCCTCAGGGAGGATTATATGCCAGTTCTATAGCATTGTTGTTTATAAATGACATAGAAGATGGGATTATAAGCACTGTCTCTATTTTAGCAGATGACACAAAGATAGGTAGCACAGTTCAGTCTATTGACAATGTTCACAAGCTTCAGGCTGACTTGGACACTTCGAGTGTCTGGGCATACAATTGGCAAATGAAGTTCAATGTGGAGAAATGTAAAGTCATTCACTTGGGGACTAATGACACTTGGGAACTAATAACCTGAAGGCAACATATATCCTCGGGGGAGTTAAACTTGGAGCAACACTTGTTTAGAAGGATCTGTGGGTACCGGTAGATCACAGGCTAAATAACAGCATGCAATGCCAAGCAGCTGCTTCCAAGGCCAACAAGATATTATCATACATTAATAAAGGGCCTGGAATAATTGGATAGGGATGTAATTTTGCCTATTTAAAAAGGAAAGATTACGTTAATTAAATCTGTTTAGGCTTGAGAGGAGACGACTGAGGGGGGACACAATTAACTTGTATAAATATATAAATGGCCAATACAAAAAATATGGGGAAACACTATTTCAGGTGAAATCCTCTCTAAAGGCAAGGGAGCACACCCTTCATCTGGAAAAAAAGAAATTCGGTCTACAGAGGTGAGTTTTTTTACCATAAGAACAATAAATCTGTGGAATAGCCTCCCACAGAAGCTTGCTACAGCATCAACCGCTGACAGCTTCAAAAGAGGATTATATGCTTATTTAGCAGAAAATAACAGTAACTATTAGCTTTTATTAGTAAAAAAACAATAAAATATAACTTCCCCTACCCCAATACCCATGTTTGAAGTTGATGGACATATGTCTTTTTCAATCGTATTAACCATATAACTATGTAACATGATAAACATATTCAAAATGTAATTTTTTTTTTAAATAAAACAATTAGATATTTTTTTTAAATACGCATTAAAAATGGAACCCCATTCACGTCTACTCTATTAACTGTAACCCATATACATATTCATAACTTATACTCACTGAATGTAATTCCATATCATTTTATGCCTTTTAGGATTATTTGTCTTCTTCATGGTTTTCAAACTATAATATTAAACAAGTATTTAAATTAGTGTGCCGCTAGTTAGATCCTACCCTTATCTTTTATCTTTTTAATATTTTATTATTCCCTTTTTAGTAGTACTAGATTAAGGGTAAAAACAGGTCTTTTTCAATGGGAACTAGTAGGACCTCTTTGGAAACTGAAACATTTTGTTGCAAGGTATGTGGAAAAACGCTATAAAAACCATAGGAGACGAGTGTTTCACTTCAACATATACGAAAGCATTGTCCGTGGAATATGTCTTGAGAGCTGTACTCACAGCGTTTTCGGTGGCTTACGCAGCTGCGAGAATGGTACGAAACGCTCCCGATGGAGGCTCTGAATCATCCGAACACACGTATACTTAGAGGAGCACTATCGCAAAATTGTGTAATATCAAAAATCCATATAAACACCTTGGCTAATAAGAGGAGAGACAACTTATATATCTGAACTGAATAAAACTCCCACCAAGCTTGTGCTTTTCCTCTCTTGGCAGGAATAAAATCCAGGGGTTACAGGTTTAGGATGATTCACAGCCTCTTTTAAGTGCATGTACACATGAAAAAGCATGTGTATGTGTAATTTTTGTGTATTTATTGTTCCATTTTGGAGCTTCTCGTCGTGGTTGCGTTTAAGCCTTTTCCTTAGCGTTTCTAATGTGAAATAGCTTCGTGTTGTTTTTGCGTATGATTCAGAGCCCTGATTACAGCTGCGAGAGAGGCCAATAAAACTGGATATTTCCGGCTCCACTTATGGGCTCTATTTACTGGTGAGTTTCTGGCCGGAATGGAGTCCTTAAGGCACTGGGAGCCTGCCACCTTCTTTAAAACACTCCCCAAAAAACATTTGTAAATAGTTTTTTAAAAAAAATTACCTATTTTTTAAATTCTTTTATCTTTTTTACTTTTATATTTTCTTTAACAACAAAAACATTGATGAACAAAAAAAAAAGTCATTATGCCGTCTATTTATATTTATATGGATTTTTATTATTTGGCCATTTTTTCGCGATAGTGCTCCTTTAACGAAAGCTATGTGTAACGTGCACACAAAAATAAAATGGAACATAGAAGGCTCTGAATCAATCCTATTATTTTGACTTAGTGATGAAAGTATATCTGGAAATAATGACGAAACTAGTTACTGCTAACTTATAACTACTTGCTTTTAAAAAAAAGAAAAGAAAAAGTATTGACATCAAGCAAGCCAACTGTGTTTGCTGAAGACATAGCAGGCAGCATTCATTAAGATGCAAAACAAGGCAGGAAACACAACACAACAAAATAAGCAGATGTTATATTGTAGGAGAAATAAGAAAATGACACGATATAGCCTTAATTTGTATAATAAATAAGCAGAGCTGATTAGATGTATGCAGACTGGAACAACACAATTAGAACCCATTCCAAGCGCAGTCTCGTTGTTTCCCCCCACTCCCTCCCCATGGGGAATTGGTTGTCTTCTACCATATAAGACGGATGAATCAGATTCTGGAGGAGAAAGAGACAGCTGAGAGGAGCAGCTGAGCATTAACATTACCGACACACAATAGATCGCAATATTGTAATGTGCTGTAATCAGGGCTTACTGTTCCTTTACATCTGTGTGGTCCAATCGCATAAAACTTCTCGTACAGGAAATTAGGTTGAAGTGTCCACTAAGCGACAATCAACACCATATCACACGTTGACAAAATATTGATAAAATTCAAATGTATTCAAAACTCTACATTAAAATATATATAACAAGGACCCAGGGGTGCACCTGTAATGAGGCTGTTTAAGGCAGCCACCCCAGTGGCACTGTAGGGGGGGGGTGGCAATTGCTGGACTTGTTTTGTTTTTAATTATTATCTCATTAGTCGTTCAGCAGAAATTGCGGGAGGCGCTGCTGCACATTGTCATGTTTTTGCAGTCAATAATTGGTAGCTTAGTGGCAATGGCCCCGCCCCTACCCCCTGCATTGACTCACCGCTGCCCCCATCCTAGAAAAGAAACAGGTAGAGTAGCACTCTGCTTTATTGAGGAGTAGAGGGTAGAGTGGCACACTCTATAGTTTGCCTCAGGCAGCAGAGAGGCTAGGTTTACTCCTGCAAGAACCCCCCACTACAGACCAGGACATTTCATAGCGTAATTGGTGGTGGGTCTGCCACAGCACCCCACCACTGTTCTTGAAGAAACAGATGAGCCAGAACTCCAAGTCTTGAAAGAAATATTGTATTTCAAAATGGAAGTTTACAAAACACCAACAGCACTCCTTTCTCAAGGTAACAGGCTTTAGATTTGTGCGAGCACATGGTGCTGGGTCATTGCCTTTAAAGGGGGGCGCTTTCAAGCCTCCCCATGTGCTGCAGAGGAGGAACAGCGAGGGCTCTCATAGATTTAAGTTAGGACTGCACCTACACATATGGGTCGATTCAAAGAAACATGTAACAGCTTTGATTTAGGTGCCGATCATCCTATTTTTCCCGTACGCTCGTGCGTTCGTATGAACTTGCGAGTGATTCTTATAAGCTAATACGCTTTTATCCTAAAATGTACGTCCGTTCGTATGGCAGTTCGGGAATCAGACCTATGTCAGTTTCCATCCTGAATTTTCCGTTTCATTTCTCAGGTTGCAACATTGGTTTTGCCCTTTTTCCTTTTTTGTCTGGACGTAAATCCTTCTGATCTTGCGGCTGCGCACTACAAACTTACCTCATTAAAGTGCATTCTAAATATTTGGTCTTTTATTTTTCTTTATTTCATTCATTTTGTAGTAACCAACCATTAATGAATGCATTTGCATAAGTAAATCTTACTTTGTTTAATTTTTAATTAACTTGCATTTTTTACTTGTGGATTTAATTTTAATATTTTGGCTTCAAATGGTACAACTTTAAATTTTTTGTGTGGTTACCCACACCCTCTACATACAGATTTGCTCTCAAAAATTATAAAACACCCAGCAACTTCTGCATGTTATGAGCCTAGAAACAGCCAAGATGGCGGGTCAGGTATTCTCGGGCAGCCTGCAAACAGAAAGGGCCTTGTGACTGTGTTGCTCTGCATTCTTTGATTTCTGACCTTTCCGTGCCCCCAGCTCTGCTGTGTCTGTGCAAAATACAGCAGTAACCCACATCCTGCACTTTATCCCGCTCTCCTCTCCTCAGTAAGTGTGATGCATCTGACCAAAGATGTGCTTAAATAATTAAACAAAGCAAAGGTAAACAACTACACCAATAAATTCAAACTAAAAATATTATTCTAGTACATCAATTTAAAAATAAATAACAAAGGACATACGTTTCTTTAATTAACGCAAATATATGGATGTATTGCAAAATAAAGGTTTACATGCAAAGGACTAATTAAGGTCCACATTAAAATGCTTTTATAAGGCATACATGAAATGTATTGAATCAGGTATGCATTGCCATACAATTTATGGCCTCGGCCATGCTGATACATGCAGTTCATTGGAGCTCAAAACGTGCAGACTCCTCCACATAGCCAAAAAACCTGTTCAAGAACAGCAATCCGACTGCTAAAAGGTGTCGGCAGTGGCTTTCTTTTAAAATTATTTAGAGGTTGGAAAACTGCTCTCTGAATTACACGTAAACACATCCGATTATCCTAAGTTTTACGTTTTGATCCTAAGTTTTTCGTTTTAGGTTTTGAACCTAAAATTTAGGAACGAACTTCCGATGATCGCAAGAGCATATACGAAATCGTACGTAGGCTCGTGCGAGTCGGAAATGGCCAAAAAAACAGGAAAAAATTACTAACACCCACCCAAACGTACGATTCTCGATCCGAAATCAATTAACTTTTGCTCTTTGAATTGAGGGGATAGACACCTTAGCATTCGGTGGGTTTGTTCCTGGACTATTTTTGACTCCTGCAAATGCGCATAAGAGAGTCTGTCTACACCCACATTTCATAACTAACCTTTCTGTCTGTTTCTCAATGGAGAAATCCTCTATTAAAGAGTGACCGGAAATTTGAGAACTGCGAGACAGAGAGACTATGAATATGCAGTAAACTGTGTTTAATTGTGACAACCAGTGAACAACACGCACATCAAACAGGCTGCTGTACATATATTACATGTGGAGTCAGAGTGCATACATACAAGATACAGGTTCAGGTTCAAGTTCAGATTCAGGTTCAGATTCAGAAGTCCAAAGACAGAGTCCGGGTAGACAGTTCAGAAGACAGATTTAATGCTGATCCACTAGCTGAATGGGTGGATCAGCTTATATAGAGCAGGAAGTCCCACAGGTGCTGGCTGATTACCACCTCTGCAGGACAGAGCCATCTGCTGGTGAAGCAGCATATAGCAGGGGAACTCAAGCTGTGGAGGAACTCCAGACCTGACACTTTCTATCTCAACGCTCAATGAGGTTTAAAGAATATGCACTTCATTGGAGAGGCCGAATCTCCCTAAATCAATGAAAAAGCTTTCCAATGTTTAGAAAAAAAGACCAATGCCCCAGCTTTCTCGAATTGTTTATATATATATATATATATATATATATATATATATATATATATATATATTGGACAAACAGAACATAGCCGACATAGCATTCTACCCAAGAGTTCCCCACCCTGTCAGTCATGATTTCTTAGTTACAAAAGGTTAATTAAATATCAGCAGTTATTTTCTACACCAAACTTAGAGGTCAGAAGGTATCCATCATCCCACATTCATTTATCTCATTATTCTATTTATAGGCAGCGCTATATACAATCCAGCTCATATAGCTTTTCAGCTTCTACAAAGTGCTTAAGAAATGTGAAATCATTTTAATTTCCCAGCATTTGCATTCTTTGCCGCTGTTGATGAGTTATGGTTTATATTATTTCCTATACCTTTTTATTGTCTCATGTTTGATATGCTTTGTGGTTTTGCTGTCATGTTAGATTTAGTATATGTTTTGTTTTAGAAGTTTAGTTTGCTACTAGTTTTAGTATACTGGTATACTGGATGCATGTGGCATTGGTTCTCAGCTGCCCTCTCCCTGTAAACTGTCTGACCCATGTTTTCTTGCTATGCAGTCATTTTTTTTAAAAGAGCTCAATCAAGAACTTTATGTTGAATATTGCTTTAGGTATGGTTCACCAGGGTGTGGGGTATTCACTCACCTATGCTTGGTCCAACATTGCAATATGCAGGCTCTTGTCCAATAAGAGCCTTGTCAATAACCCCCCCACCCCCCATTACCTGCCTCCCCAAAGCCAGGGGGGGCCAAAAAGCCTGGGGCCATTTAGGCTTTGTGGGCTTGTAGCCTCGCAGGGCCGGGGGCCACTGAAGCTGGCCCTTGCATCCTGTTCTACAAACTCTGCATAGCTGGTTCCCTGACTGGTTATGCTGGGTAGGGGTACTCCACGCCATTTTGTTTTCATTTTTAAGGGGGACCCATGTGGCAATTGTAGTTGTACTTGTAATGTTATAAAATGCTCTTTTCAGTTTCGGGGGGTCTCCTGGGCGGGAACAGGGGGCTACCGATACATATGTGGTACTGTTGTAATCAGGAGGAATGGGGTTTTCACATGCAATATGTTTTTTTTGAAAATGCATTTTTTATTTAAAAAAAACACAACTCTTTTTTCAAAAAACCTAATTTGTATAAATTTTTAAACATAATGGAAAATGACATGTCAACAGAGGGTAACAACATCTCAAGTAGGCTAGCAGTTAAAATACCTATGCACGTTAAGTATTGTTCTACTTTTTCTTGTTTGCATATTGACATTTTAGGAAAGTGTGTTTTTTTATTCTGCTTTTTTATACATTTTTTTCGAGAAACCCTGTGCAACCAAAGAATTACTTCCAGAAAGATGAGCCCACTACAACATGCTGGGTACGCCTAGAAAGCTTAACGTGTACTTTCGGAGAATATAGTTTGTGGAGGAATTTCAAATGTAAAGGATTGTTTTGGTTGAAAAGTTCAAGGTGAGCAAGCTGAAATTTAAAAAAACTAACATTACAGTTACATGCATTCTTTATGCATGCTGGATATTGTTCTTTTTGGGGGACCTTGCTTTTGAGATTTAAGTTTTTCCTCTTTGCATATTGTTTTGCAGGAAAATGTGTCTTTGATTCTGCCTTTTTATTCTATTTTTTTGTTTAGGGAAATCTTGTACAACCAAAGAATTGATTGAGGGATTACTGTGCCCACGTCAACAAGCTTGGTATGCTTAGAAAGCTTGATGTGAGCACCAGAGAATATTAGTGTGTCGGGGGTATTTCAAATGTAAAAGGTTGTTTTTCTTATCTGAAAATCTAACCTAATGTGCTGTTTTAATTTAGTTTTTAGTTTTGAGGGAGTCTCCTGGGTAGGTAAGGGTGTCTATCAATACATATGTGGTTACCGTTGTAACCAGAAAAAATTGAATTTTTACATGCAACATTTTTTTTATTTAAAAAACGTACACTTAATTAGAAAAAAACACTACAAATTGTAAAAAATAGATTTTTTTTTTTGGTTTAGTTTAGTTTTTTATTTCAACCAAAAATACTGATACTGAGAATACACTAAACCAAGGCCAATCATTTAAAGCCCAGACTGGCAATACATAATTTTTCCAATGTTTTAAGGATATATTTTTATTGAAGTTTGAAAAAGTTGCACCCTATGGGCTATGATAAAGTATTGCCCAAATTGTTCTGCATAGCCCATTGGCTGCTGTTGTTTCCAAACTTGGGAGACCAGAAACTCTAGGTGACATCCTCGTTAAAGAAAAACTGACGTTTCTAATATCCTCTCAGCATGGGGGCATCCCAATTTGTATTTGTATGCTTACATCCCTTGGCTAGGAAGCTTAAACCTACACAGCAGATACTCACCACTTCCACGCTGCCTTAAAATCTGCTATTCGCTTGACCACTGGTAGTCAACGGGGTTCAATGGTGAATACAATGTAAATACCGCGCTAACAAGATAAAATTAAAGCTCAACGTGCATAAAGTCCTTCCAACTTAGTCCCAAAAAATAGTTTAATAAAGCACAGAGCTGGAAGTTAGTTTTCAATGGCAAAAGCGTGTTGATCCAATGCGCATACTCCACCACCAAACCAATCGCATACCAAATAGAGCGTCAAAACTCTTACCAGAGCTAGATCAAATTAATCGCATTGACTCCACACTCAGGTCTCTAGATAACTGCTTGTATCCAACAGTCTTCAAGTCAAGGATTCCAAAGTTGTCCAGCTCAAAAAGCATATGTTTATAGCAAGAGCCATGCAAAGCAGCAAAGAGACAAATAATAGTGCAATACGTCTCACCATAAAAACAATCTATTTAATAAAAATGCACTCACAAGCAACAACAGTAAAAAAACTGTCAGAAGTCGCTGCGGCGACAAAACATGTTGATTGTTTGGAGGTTTTACATAGGATTGGACTTTTATAACTTGAAACCTGGTTGGATCTGGAGGTCGGCGGTGAGAATTGCTGAGTACCTGAGATGTTTCAAATGTTTTTTTACTGTTGTTGCTTGTGAGTGCATTTTTATTAAATAGATTGTTTTTATGGTGAGATGTATTGCACTATTATTTGTCTCTTTGCTGCTTTGCATGGCTCTTGCTATAAACATATGCCTTTTGAGCTGGACACCTTTGGAATCCTTGACTTGAAGACTGTTGGATACAAGCAGTTATCTAGACACCTGAGTGTGGAGTCAATGCGAATAATTTGATCTAGCTCTGGTAAGAGTTTTGACGCTCTATTTGGTGTGCGATTGGTTTGGTGGTGGAGTATGCGCAGGGGTTCACTGGTGGTTGCAATGTGGAGGCTGATTCATTACTAACGCCAGGTATCGCAGATGAGCGTCTGTATGGCAGCGCTTAGAGCGACTGCTAGTAGACACTATTGGGTTGATTCAAAGAAACATGTAACAGCTTGGATTTGGCTCACGATCATCCTATTTTTTACGTCCGCTCGTGCGTTCGTATGAACTTGCGAGTGATTCAATAAGCAAATACGTTTCTATCCTAAAAGATACGTCCGTTCGTATGATATCTCCCGAACTTGCCTCAGTCAGTTGCCAATCGTAAAAATCACATTCATGTGCTCACCTGTTGCGGCGGCAGCCTGTTTTTTCGGCTGCTTCCATCGTCCAGCTCTTCCAATTACTTGCGTTTGCCTCTGGTTTTCATTGGTTTTTGGCCTCTTAGATTCGTGCGTTCGTATGTTTATAAGATCTTGCGCATGCGCACCCTCAACCAGAAACTTACATAAACCCCGTAGCGGCTGCATCCAACTTCATTTCTCGGTCCCTCAAACTTACCTAAACCCTTTAGCGCTTGCATCCAACTTCATTTCTCGGTTCCTCAAACTTACCTAAACCCCTTAGCGCTTGCATCCAACTTCATTTCTCGGTCCCTCAAACTTACCTAAACCCTTTAGCGCTTGCATCCAACTTCATTTCTCGGTCCCTCAAACTTACCTAAACCCTTTAGCGCTTGCATCCAACTTCATTTCTCGGTCCCTCAAACTTACCTAAACCCTTTAGCGCTTGCATCCAACTTCATTTCTCGGTCCCTCAAACTTACCTAAACCCTTTAGCGCTTGCATCCAACTTCATTTCTCGGTCCCTCAAACTTACCTAAACCCCTTAGCGCTTGCATCCAACTTCATTTCTCGGTCCCTCAAACTTACCTAAACCCTTTAGCGCTTGCATCCAACTTCATTTCTCGGTCCCTCAAACTTACCTAAACCCTTTAGCGCTTGCATCCAACTTCATTTCTCGGTCCCTCAAACTTACCTAAACCCCTTAGCGCTTGCATCCAACTTCATTTCTCGGTCCCTCAAACTTACCTAAACCCTTTAGCGCTTGCATCCAACTTCATTTATCGGTCCCTCAAACTTACCTAAACCCTTTAGCGCTTGCATCCAACTTCATTTCTCGGTCCCTCAAACTTACCTAAACCCTTTAGCGCTTGCATCCAACTTCATTTCTCGGTCCCTCAAACTTACCTAAACCCTTTAGCGCTTGCATCCAACTTCATTTCTCGGTCCCTCAAACTTACCTAAACCCTTTAGCGCTTGCATCCAACTTCATTTCTCGGTCCCTCAAACTTACCTAAACCCTTTAGCGCTTGCATCCAACTTCATTTATCGGTCCCTCAAACTTACCTAAACCCCTTAGCGCTTGCATCCAACTTCATTTCTCGGTCCCTCAAACTTACCTAAACCCTTTAGCGCTTGCATCCAACTTCATTTCTCGGTCCCTCAAACTTACCTAAACCCTTTAGCGCTTGCATCCAACTTCATTTCTCGGTCCCTCAAACTTACCTAAACCCCTTAGCGCTTGCATCCAACTTCATTTCTCGGTCCCTCAAACTTACCTAAACCCTTTAGCGCTTGCATCCAACTTCATTTCTCGGTCCCTCAAACTTACCTAAACCCTTTAGCGCTTGCATCCAACTTCATTTCTCGGTCCATCAAACTTACCTAAACCCTTTAGCGCTTGCATCCAACTTCATTTCTCGGTCCCTCAAACTTACCTAAACCCTTTAGCGCTTGCATCCAACTTCATTTCTCGGTCCCTCAAACTTACCTAAACCCTTTAGCGCTTGCATCCAACTTCATTTCTCGGTCCCTCAAACTTACCTAAACCCTTTAGCGCTTGCATCCAACTTCATTTCTCGGTCCCTCAAACTTACCGAAACCCTTTAGCGCTTGCATCCAACTTCATTTCTCGGTCCCTCAAACTTACCTAAACCCTTTAGCGCTTGCATCCAACTTCATTTCTCGGTCCCTCAAACTTACCGAAACCCTTTAGCGCTTGCATCCAACTTCATTTCTCGGTCCCTCAAACTTACCGAAACCCCGTAGCGGCTGCATCCCACTTCATTTCTCGGTCCATAAAACGTAAGAAAATCACATAATTTACATATGTCTATATGTTTCTAAGTGTGTTGTTTCTGGTTTGTGTAATTTTTTGGGTGTGTGCATATTAGAAAAGACACATTTAGGAAGGCTTAAAATATAATTTATTTTAAATATTTTCTTTGTTTTGTTTTTAAGAATTGTAAAAATTTTTTTTTTTTGGTTGGGTTTTTTTTTGGCAACCTTTTTTTTTTTTTTTTCTCGGAAAAACACCTAGAAATATTTCCGATTTTTTCAACAGTAAAACACATTTTTTTTTTTTTTAGTGTTTTTTTTTAAAAAACATCTTTTTTGGTTTGTAACCAAAACTATACAACACTTTTTAAAATTTTAAAAATTTTAAAAACAAGTTTAAGAAAGGAGCCAGGACCAAGGGCACTAATCCTCCTCGTCTTCTTCATCTGTTGGCCCCAACGTCGCCTGTATGGCCAGCAGCTCGGCCACCAACTCCTTCATTCTTTTTTTTTTTCCAGCCAAGGTTTGGGGGATCATCCCTGTAACCAATAGAGAAAGAAACATAAATAGGAGTCCCAGACCGGTTTGTATGCTGGAAATAGATTTAGGGTTAAGCAAATACATGTAAATGCATGACATATGTCGTTCTTCAAAGGGATACAGTTAATGCATTTCCCACAGGTAAGTGTTTAAACTCCTTAAACCGGACCTTCCACATTATTTAATGAAAACCAAAAACTATTCACAAATGATTCTGCACCACCTCAAAGTTATTTAGGGCTTTTTTGGGATTACAGCGCCGCCATCTGGACTCTGAAGCATAACACTTAATGAGGAGTGGAGAGTTGGATAAAGTACAGGGGAGTAGGTTACAGTGGTGCGTTGGGAATCCAGAGCATAGCTGGGTTGAGGGAAAGGTCATCACTCACACAATGCATGGCAGCACCTTCCTTTTTTCAATCTGTATCCCATGCTGCCTGTAAATATTGTGCATTCCATATTCCCCAATATTGGTTTTGTTCTGTCTAATAACATGCATTAGATGGGTGAAGGGTGTTTTTCCATGTTTCTAATCTGTAGGTACAGTGTGATGGCTAAGTCTTTGGTTCTTAATACTAGTTTGGGTCCTCTTTAAGCTAACGAAGTGCCCACATGAAAGTGTGAACTACACATTGGCTACGCCTTTAGTTATGTGTGTGTTATTAGCTAAGCAAACATTAATATGAATAATGGCATGGAGACTTACGGAGTTGGTGGCCGACAGATGGCTGGTTGGGGCCAACAGGCTGCCCTTGGTCCTGGCTCTGCTGTGAAGAAGTCCCTGGAGAAACATGTGACATTTGGTTAGTATTTGTAGAGAGTCACTATCCCCAACATATCTGGCTCCCAGTCTGGCTGACATCACTCACCTTCGCCAGGATCTCCTTCCAGCATCTCTGCTGCCTCCTCCTCCACTATCTCACCCGCTCCAGAAGCTTCTACAAATACATAATAAAGGATAACTTAGTTTTTGGCCTGCCATGTATATCTTTGTGCCTATACATGAAGAGTGACATACCAGAGCCTTCCCCATGCGTGGCCAGGTATGACTCCACGCCCACGCGCCTTGGCCCCTCCTCTGTGGTAAGGTCCAGGGGCTGGTCTGAGGAGGCCACAGAGGAGGGGTAGGTCCGTCGCCCGGGAGATCCACCACCTTCACTCACAGATGCAGAGTCATGCAGCACTGGTCGGCCTGTACGTCTCCGGGTGCGGCGAATTCTGAAATCCATTTCCAACACTACCAAAGAAAAGTCATTATAAATAAAGGCATAACTTAGACATTTGGAACATATACCATGCAATTGCTTTGTACTTACTTGGGAAATGGATCCCAAAAAACCTCAGCACCCGGGGCATGTGCAGACGCTTCAGGTCCGACCAATGCTGCATTATCTGGGTGTGAGTGAAGGTGGTGCTGGTCACACGGTGGATCTCGGCGATGATCTCCCGGGCGATGTCCCTTTTCTCGCACACATTGGGCGCGAAGTCATACCGGCGCTGAAGCATGATCTGAAAAACATAATGGACACAGAGCTTTTACTTTTACACACAGACCCATATGTGTTGCATCACAAGTTGAGTATTTAATGTCATTAACACACACATTTCGAATGGCCGCCATTTTTGGGGAGTGCCTTAAAGAGGACGTTGACTGTGATTGACAGTCTGGTCTTATGTTATATGTATCACACACCATGTACATACAGATAATAGCCAACATCAAGAATCAGGCCACCTGCATCTATGGCATGTTAGGATGGTTTAAACATCCAAGATGTAGCCTAATGCTTAGGCTTTTGGACCACGTGTGTGGCTTCCCGTTGTGTTTTTATGGCTTAGGACAACAGTGTTCCGCAAACATCCGCATCAAGGTCCGAGACAGGCCAGGTTTGACAGCTCGCCCCGCTACTCCACAGGTTAATTAACTGTTGCTAAGCCGGAGCAATTGGCCGAATTAGGACATCAGCATAGACAGGTGAAAACGTGGCCAGGCTCGGCCCTTGAGGATGAAGTGTGAGGAGCCAGTGATTAAACATTAAGAGACCCCAAACTAGTTCCCAACGCATCATTTACATTTAGGCCATCATTGACTATTCTATTAAAATGCACAGGCAGCCACTTACCAGCATGAGGATCTCTTCCTGTTGACGGGTGAAGATAGTGGGCGCCATCTTTAGTCTTCTTCCAGGCAGCAGATAAGTGAAACCCCAGCGGTTTCCTGGTTCCGCTCGAACGTACGTTCGTACGAGCGCGTAGTCGTGCGCATAGGCGTCACACGCTGGGCTCATTATTTAAAGGTCCCTTCCCCCCAAGCTCATTCTCTTTGAGCATTTCTGTACGATGGCACCAAAAAAGGCGATGAGCAAGCGACCCCAGGCAAGCAAGACCGCGGAGGGCCCCACCACAAGGTCCCAGCAAGCTGGCCGAAAACTGAGATCCAAGACTCCCACCTCGGCCCCACCAAGGGACCCTGGACCCTCAGGTACCCAAAAAAGGGGCCCCAAGCCTCGTGCCCCTCCTGCAGCCAAAAAGCTGGCAACTGCAGCACCCACCACCTCTGCCCCCAGAACAGGCAGCACCAGTGAGCCCACACCGGCCATGCCTTCAAGTAGGGCAGTTCGGAAACCCATGCCCCGCAGCAGGGCCCGAACCCCATCCAGGGCCCGAAGTACAGCCAGAGGGCGAAGAACACAATCCAGGGCACGAAGCCCAGACAGGGCCCGAACCCCATCCAGGGCCCGAACCCCATCCAGGCCCCGAAGCCCATCCAGAGGCCGCAGATCACAAACCAGGGCCAGAAGCCCCTACAGGCCCAGAAGAACCCAATCCAGGGCCAGAAGCCCCTACAGGGCCCGCAGATCCCAAACCAGGGCCAGAAGCCCCGACAGGGCCCGCAGATCCCAATCCAGGGCCAGAAGCCCCTACAGGGCCCGCAGATCCCAATCCAGGGCCAGAAGCCCCGACAGGCCCAGAAGAACCCAATCCAGGGCCAGAAGCCCCTACAGGGCCCGCAGATCCCAAACCAGGGCCAGAAGCCCCGACAGGGCCCGCAGATCCCAATCCAGGGCCAGAAGCCCCTACAGGGCCCGCAGATCCCAATCCAGGGCCAGAAGCCCCTACAGGGCCCGCAGATCCCAATCCAGGGCCAGAAGCCCCGACAGGCCCAGAAGAACCCAATCCAGGGCCAGAAGCCCCTACAGGGCCCGCAGATCCCAAACCAGGGCCAGAAGCCCCGACAGGCCCAGAAGAACCCAATCCAGGGCCAGAAGCCCCGACAGGCCCAGACGAACCCAATCCAGGGCCAGAAGCCCCTACAGGCCCAGAAGAACCCAATCCAGGGCCAGAAGCCCCGACAGGCCCAGACGAACCCAATCCAGGGCCAGAAGCCCCTACAGGCCCAGAAGAACCCAATCCAGGGCCAGAAGCCCCCGACCTGGCACCAGCCGGGAACAGAGCCCCCGACCTGGCACCAGCCGGGAACCTAGCCCCCCAAGAGGGCCCCGAATTGCCCCCATCACCACATCTACACCTGGAAGTTCGGTGGCCAGCCACGCAAGAACACCCAGTCCCTTGGCCAGTCCAGTCCAGTCATTGGGAAGCCACCAATCCGGCCATTCCCCTACCCAGCCCCAGGCCATAATGTCACCACATGTGTCTGCACACATGGAGGAGCAGCCAAGCCAACCATCTGGCCGCACATTGCGCCGCGGCCAGTTGAGTGGGAGATTCTCCCATGACCAAAATATGGCATTGGCTAGTGGCCTTACATTATACTATGACGAGCTATATGGGAGCAAATCCAAACACACCACCAAGCAGCGCAAGATGGAATTGTTTGAAACCATCCTCCGACAAGTAAATGCAGCGGGGGAAGAGAGGAAAGATGTGTTCCAAATTCAGAAGAAAATCTCTGATCTGAAGTATGCTGTACGGCAAAAAGAAATTAAAAGGCATAATTACAGGTAACTAAATGTTTACGCTAAATCTAATGTTTTGGATGTACTGTATGCACCTTTTCTGAGTACCAAACGCTTTTCTCTTTTCAGCATGAAAACTGGCGGTGGCTTTCCATCTAAATTGGAGTTTACCCCTGCTGAGGAGATTGTGCTTGGACTTCTCCATCCGGTCGCGGTCGGTGGACATGCTGGTCTAAGGGACACAGACTCACCGACCCGTACCCACGGTGAGTACTCTTAAATCTGCATGTTTGCCTGTTTGCTAAATAATCTACAGTTCACTAGTAACAAGCTAACGGGATGCCCCTATGGTTTGCCTTGCTTGGCCTCGCACTACTGTGGCTGTTTGTGTCCTCTTTTTGGCCCTGGGAATCACACATTTAGGCCCACAGCCATTATGGCAAAGTTCAAATGTCCAATTGTATTGTTAAAGTCATGAATTTTCGCAAGATAAGTGAGATATTTTGAATCAATCACCAAACACACATCATTATGTATGGGTTGCCTTTTGCTTGTGTGAGTTGTGTTTGAGTTAACAATTTAATTAGCCACCCACAAACATATGTGACCAAGAGCAGCGAGACTCAACTGGCGGCCCGGGGTCCCAATGCGGACCTTGCCACCACATTCAAGGACCCCTGCCCAGACAGCCCTGCACTCAGTTACTTCTGTGTTGACGTGCTCAGAGCTGCCCCCTTGATCGGCCATGTAGTGGTTGGTCTCCTGCCCAATGTCATGGCTCCGTGAAACATAGCATTGCAATATGAAGTACTGCCCAGGAAGTGGCATTGCAAGGTACACAGTAACTTATTTAAATTTTCACTGGCCACAATCGTGTCCCGCTGCCCCTGCTCTGGCCCATGTGCCACAGTCCCCCCATGCCCCCCCCCACATAAGCCCCATACATTTGTAACAGATTGGCTCCATCCATCCCATCACCATCAATACGTTAACTCCCCCCTTTAGCCATCCAATCCCTGTCCCCTCAGCTCTGGCCCATCCAGCCCAGCAAGGGCAAGCAGCCTTTATTAGTTGACACTTAGAAATCTCCAGCCCCTCCACCAGTGTCTTTATTTTTAACTAGACACCCCCTGCGTCAGCACCATGGCCAGACATTCACCTCTCACCACATACCTTTAAATGGGCGTTTCAAACAATTGTTTGAGTACCCCGGACCTAGCGAATGGTAGGCTAAATCCAAAAATGTGCCTTGAAAGTTGGATGCTGACTGGGTACACTTCATGACTTAGAACTGAGGTCACTTAGCAGTTTGTCCGAGCCATTGCACCTATGTAAACTTGCGTGGGTTTGAACAAAGGTCACCATTGCTCTAGAGTTGAATAATATTACAAATAGAGCTATATTTGATTACCTATCAAAAAAAAGGTTATGTGTGTGTGTTTACGTGGTATTTTTTTCTCTTCTTCAGCCCAGCATGATCCCTCAGCAAGGGTAAACTCACCCCCCAGTTTGGTTATGCCTACCAGGTCCGTACAGCATCGGAGCCCAGATCAGAGATTTTCGGTAAGTTAATTTAGTAGCATAAATACTAACAAGTGCTTAAGAATGTGTTAAACTGTTGAAATCCAAAATTGGGACGCAAACTTAGCCTTTTTTTTTTTTATATGTCCCTACAGACCCGCACACTCATGGAAGAGATCCAGGACATGGAGGAAGATGATGATGTCTCCGTACAGGGCACGTCGGATGAACTCCCCCTGGGTCCCAATTTGGAACTGCTCCATAATGTTTCTCTGGCCAATCCTCAGCAGCAGAGTGAATCTCCATCCATTGTGCTTGCACATGGGGAGACTGACACTACAGTCCCCAGTGTTCACTCTGCTGCTGAGGATTTGCAAAGCAGGCCGGTTGCTGTTGAGGGTACGACACCACGCGGCAGGGCACGCCCAAGAGCCAGGGTAATTGTGCGGCGGACGCCATTACGCCGCCCCACAATTTCCCAGGGGAGGCAGAGTGCCCTGCTTCAATTATGGACCCAACAAAGGGACTCTTATGACGCCCAGCTCGTTACAGAGCGTGAGCAAAGGCATGCCGACATGGTGAACATCCATACCAGTCTACAGGGCATCCTCGCGGAGTTGCGTACCCTCAACAGCAACGTGGCCAATGCAAGTAATGGCATCCAGTCAGCCATGGCTGAGATGACCAATATGCAGAGAAACATTGTGGAGCAGTTTCAAATTCACAATGCTGCCATGGCCCAGGCTAGGTCCCATTCCCATGGACCTCCACCTGGACCTCCACCTGGGTATTATGGGCAGCCACCCTATTAAGCCATGGGTGTGTGGGACATCTTTTCTCTTAACCCCCACTGTATTTACTTGTCCTTTGAGGTTTCAAACAATCCATTTTGTGTTGCTCTGGCAGGTTGTGTTTTGTATTTGCTCCCATATAGCTCCTTAGAGTAATGCTTAAGGCCACTAGCCAATGCCATAGGTCTATGTGGAGTTTATCTGGCCACTTATGGCTT
Organism: Gastrophryne carolinensis; assembly: GCA_027917425.1. NCBI lineage: Eukaryota > Metazoa > Chordata > Amphibia > Anura > Microhylidae > Gastrophryne > Gastrophryne carolinensis. The sequence continues at coordinate 29,047,976 of CM051244.1, read as the reverse complement.
TACCTATGTATTTGGTTGGTGCTCCTCCTGTTTGCAGACATGTTTGTGTGACATTATGGCCATGCCCAAATATCCCTGGGCACAGGCAATATTAATGACTGGACTAGGCTGGCCTTTGGACTGGGTGTCCTTGTTTGGTTGTGCCACTCACTTCCAGGTGTAGATGTGCTCGATGTTTTTTTTTTAATGTTATCCATTTGTTACCACAGATGTATGTGGCCTGATTTCTGTTAACCACTATAATTTTTCATTTTCAAAGTAAAACAAAAATTTCACTTCCAATACTTGTGGCGTTTTTAGTGGGAAGACATTTTTAACAGCTTGGCCTAAACCAGATAATTTTGGTTTGAAGAGGTGTAACAATGCAAAGCGAAAGCTAAGGAAACTACATGAAATACATTAGGCAACAATTAAGGTCTAAATGTTTTACTTAGAGGTAATGCCACATTACGGCAAAACAACATATGTTTCAAAAAGGATAACACAGACATACAGAATGGTGAGACAGGGAAAAAAGTTAACTAAAATGCTGGCTGATCAGGTTGGCTCGAACAGATTGGCCAGACTCACTGGGGGGCCCCTCAAAATTCTCGGCTTCATCCTCGACGGCTGAAGAGGGCAGGCTGTCCACATAACGTGGGACACGTTCCATGATGGCAAAATTGTGCAAAACAGCACATGCCATTATAATGTCGATCACTTTCTTGGGATCATATTGCAGGGCCCCCCCAGTATGGTCAAGGCAACGAAAACGTGTCTTCAGCAGACCAAAGGCCCTCTCCACAACAGCCCGGGTCTTGCGATGCGCACGGTTATACGCTTCCTGAGAGGCATCCTGGGGCCGCAGCACAGGCGTCATGAGCCAGGGTAGAAGTGGGTACCCGGAATCACCTTAAACAGAGAATTAAATGTAATCAAAATTAAAAAGGCAACACAACCAACACCCAAAATTTCACAGATATCCTAATGATGTAAGGTAAAGTGTTCCCAAAAAAAAACAGGGCACATTAGGGCCCACAAAAATTGCACTAAGGTATCACCTAAATAAAAATGGCACTTCTATATACCAATTAATTAACAAACATCTGCACGGCCAAGGGTATTTGTATTTTACATATATTTGTAGTTTTCAGACATGTTACAATTAGGATGCTGCGGAGGGCCTATCCACATTTCTCTGGAAACTACAATGTATGCAGTTTAAGTCCACTTTGACATTTAACGACCAATAGTACCAAAGGAGCCAAAGGTCAAAGATCCCTATCCACATTTCACTGGAAAATACAATGTATGCAGTTTAAGTCCACTTTGACATTTAAAGACCAATAGTCCCAAAGGAGCCAAAGGTCAAAGATCCCTATCCACATTTCACTGGAAAATACAATGTATGCAGTTTAAGTCCACTTTGACATTTAAAGACCAATAGTCCCAAAGGAGCCAAAGGTCAAAGATCCTTGGGTATAAACTCCAAACCAATATATTTAGGCACAAGGAACTTACAGACATCCTAACTAAAGGGAAAACATTCTTAAGGCCACAGCGAGACAAGGATTTTTTGGGTAAGTTCCTAAGATATGAGCCAAGAAAAAGGCAGTTGTACGCTTCTGTAAATTTATCCTTAAAAAACATATCAACAAATACAAGATTAATGCCACATTTAATAACACACAAATAGGACACACTTACCAAGCAGCCATGCCCCCGAAAATTCACCTGCCTCAAATCTCCGAAACAACCCAGATCGCCGGAGGATATAGGAGTCGTGGGACGATCCGGGGTAGCCGGCAAGGACACTCATAAACCGCATATCCGGACCAACCACGGCCTGGACATTAAGTGAGTGTCCCATTTTACGATTCCTTAAGGCAAAAACATACAAAAAGGGTAATTGATATTTGACCCAAACTAATAAATTAACCACAAAACATGTCTGCACTCTATTGGGAAAGACTAATGAAAAGCCGAGATAAAGCAGCTACACAAATGAGGGATAAACAAATATGCTGCCGCAAAGGAAAACAGGTTACATGACACGTTGGGCAACATAATAACCAATCTCAATACCTATATATATACTCGTCGGCTGCCCTAGGTACGAGTGCCACATGTGTGCAGTCAATTGCACCAATAACGTTGGGCATGTCGGCCACATTATAAAACCCAAGCTTAATGGCGTTTCTGGCTGCCATATCGTCAGGAAAATAAATATATTTTTGAGTTATGGCAGCCATGCCTTCCAAAAATTTAGACAGTGCGCGGCTCAGCGTAGGCTGTGACATCCCCACAGAGAGGGCACCCAGCCTCTGGAACGAGCCGTTCGCCAAAAATTGCAGGCAGCCAAGCATCTTGGTCATACCTGAAATTGCATGCCCCTTCCTTGTGGTGCGGGCTAACCATGGCCGCAGCTCACTATATAATTTATGGAGGGAAGCGCGATTAAGCCTGGTCAGCTCGAACAGCTCAACATCATTCATGCTATCGATGTTCATGCGACGACGCAGGGGCAATCTGCTCTCAGACATCTCGATCAACTCAATGCCAAAAAGCATAAGCCCTTGATGTGCCACAAACTCGCTCCGCTCCATCCTACTCCCGAGGCCAAATAGCTGCCGGCAAACATTTCGTAAAGCAGCTCTTTAATGGGCTTCAAAACAATTAGCAATCACCTCTCTGAATTGGGCGCAAGCCCATGTGAAGGACGTAAAAAATAGGATCGGACGCAAATAATACGATTTGGACGGGAAAAACACACGAACTAACGCAAATTATACGATTCTCGTACGAAATGCGTATGTTCATATACGTCTATGCGCGAACGATCGTGCGAATACGAAATGGCCAAAAAAACCAGAAAAAATGACAAACACCCACCCAAACTTACGATTCTCGATACGAAATCACTTAACTTTTGCTCTTTGAATCGAGGGGTATGGGCCTGATGCAGAGCCTCCTCTGAACTGCCCTTAAAACCCTCCGATTGTCCAGGGCTCCCGTTTGAATTGTGGCTCAAATGTGATGCAGAGCCTCCGTCGGAATGGCTCCCTAACTGATCCGTCATTTTCACTTTACTCGGAAAGCTTTTTTTGCTCTCTCGGGTGCCTTCAATTTGATCGGGGCTCCCGTTCACGTTCACACGGGCGGCCCGTTTTTCCCTGATTTTTCCTGCCTTTTTGAACGTACCTGCTTGGTTTCCGTCGTATTTGACCTTCCATTTTGGTGGTTTTAGCAAGTATACTTACATCTCCATGGCTCTTCAGTTGCCAATCTGGCTACACGCAAGCGCACATCCCTCAAACTCCATTGGAATATACATATGGCAACCACTGCCAATTTGACATATTTTTTTGGGAACAATAAATTTGGGTTGTTCCTTTTTCCTTGCCATTAATGCATACCTTAATCTCCTTTGTGTTCCTTTTTCCTTGCCATTAATGCATACCTTAATCTCCTTTGTGTTCCTTTTTCCTTGCCATTAAGGCATACCTTAATCTCCTTTGTGTTCCTTTTTCCTTGCCATTAATGCATACCTTAATTCTTTCTGATTGTTTTGGATTTATTGTACCATATCTAAACTTTTTGCGTCATGTAAATGTGTGATGATGTTGTGTGATTGTACATTTGCAGGAAACACAACTTTCCAAATTTTTTTTTTTTTTATTTTATTCCAACGTTTGAAATTGAAATTTTTAAACAACGTTTTTTTACAAATAATTGAATCTAAATGTTTTAACAAATAAACTATTTTCATTTTAAGCCAAATTAAAATTCTTTAGGCCTCGGTGTCTTGTGCCTGTGATTTTCTTGTATCTGTGAATGAAAAATAACATTAGTTTAGCATTGTTTATTTGGTTTGGTTGTGCGTGTTTTTTTGGGGGCCCTTTTTAAACCGGACCTTCTGCGTTATTTACTGAAAAGCCCAAACTCTTAACAAAAGATTCCGCAGCATCTCAAAATAATAGATTGTAATTTTTTAGTCAATCAATAATTATTCTTTCCACCACTGGGCTGCAACTCAGTTCAGGAATTTAGTATACGGCCACCGCCATCTTGACTCAGAAGCATCACACTTACTGAGGAGAGGAGAGTGGGATAAGGTACAGGGGGTGGGTTATAGCTGTGCTTTGCTCACACAGAGCAGAGACCTCTTGAAAAGGTCAGCAATCCCAGAATGCAGAGCAGCACAGTTAGAAGGCATGTGTGGGAAACATATAAGATAGACTCTTATTCTGAGTGAAGGTCCGCTTTAAGGGCTTTTTAGACAAAGTCTTTGATTTTTTTTTTTTAGTTTTTACATTTTATGGCCAATGGAATTGTTGGTTCATTTACTTTGGTACCAAAAAACGCCACTTACCATGTTTTAGGCGCATATTGCGTCAGGGGCGGAGTCTCCATTCTTGATCCATTGGTTGCTGCTGTGAATCTGTTTGCATGACAAAGACACTGATATTAGAGACTGTTGTTGTCTCATGTACACAAAAAGCATTAACAAGTTTGCTGGCCTAACTAAAGTCACTTTTTGAACCTCTTGCTGCCTCACATTGCCCTAGTTCTGCTATCTGCATGTAGCCTAGTTTGGAGCTGCGTACATGTGTTAAACTAAGGTGGGCTTGTATGTAACGTGAAAAACTAAGTTGTTTCAGACTATTCTGGCGCTTTGTTTTTTTTTATTACAAGGAATGCGCACATAAACGCACGCGCACATACTCACATTCATGATGATGTCGTCCTGCTCCGGGGTAAAGATTGCGGCCGACAGCTTTTCTGGGTTTGCAAGGTATAGCTCTGATGTTCCCCCGCGGAGACGTAGGTGCGTGCGTGCACGCAGGCGCGCACCCGCTGTTGACCACGGCCACACGGAAAACATATTTAAAGCACAAGGCACTCAGCCCTGTGTTGGATACCATATCAATATGGGCAGACCTAAAGGGAGCAAAAAGAGCCAACCAAGGGCCGAGGCACATAGCAGCCGCACACATACCTCATCCTCCACAAGACAGAAGAGCAGGCACCAGACACATGCCGAACATGCCCCCACTAAAACGGTGGATACTCCACACAAACAGGCACATTCAAAAAAACGCAGGACCAAGGGTACATTAACCCATTCACCACCACCTGCAAAAAAACCACGCACACACAAGGGTGCCCCATCTAGTCAGACCATGCAGCATCCTCCACCTCCACACACCAAGCATACCCACAAATCCAAACACATAAGCAAGGGTAAGCGCATTGCAAAAACCACCACCCCACCCAGGTCACCCACCCCTCCACCTCCACCCTCTGGTTCCCCCAATTCCAGTACCTCAGATTCCACATGCAGCTCCACATCTGATAGCTCAACAGGAACCCAGACATTAAGCCAGAGAAGCACACACACAACATCCCCCTCCCCCATAAGCCAAAGAAGCACACACGACTCCCCAGATACCCAACCATCAATTTCCTCAGAGGCAGGGGAGACCACACACCCATGTGGCAGACAATTACGGCGTGGCTCACTAACTGCCCGATTTTGCGATGCTCAAAGCATGGCGGCGGCAAATGCAGTTTGCGAGCATTATGATGCCCTATTTGGCCGCACCTCCAAAACAACCACTAAGCAGGCTAAGATGGAGATCTGGACTAATATTTGCAGGCAGGTCAATAGTGTGGGATCAGTCCAGAGAGATATTCAACAAATAAAAAGGAAATTTGGGGACCTGAAATACTACAGCAATAAAAAAATGGACATGCGCCGTCAGCAGAGGTAAAGGACAATTTTTTGTCACATTGTTAAAAGGATGTAACACTTATTAGGTGTAATTTAATCTTCCCCAGCCAACAGACAGGGGGTGGAGCAGAAGTAAAGGAAAAAGTAAAATGCATTTTTTGTAACATTGTTAAAAGGATGTAACACTTATTAGGTGTGATTTAATCTTCCCCAGCCAACAGACAGGGGGTGGCTTACCCACTAAAATTATCCTTACGCCCGCCGAGGAACATGTATATACATTCATACACCCGGCCAGCATCCAGGGACTGGCAGAGGCACAAGACACAGACCGGAATGTAAGGTCCCAAGGTGAGTCTGATTTTGCCATGACCTAGTACAAAAAGTTCAAGAAGGCAGTGTTATGCTACACAACACACTGTACTTGGCCATTTACCTAATCTTCCTATCTACATACTAAGGACCAAGTCAACAGGACACACCAGGCCCCCAAACCCCTGCGTTAGCACCGAGGCCAAGGGCACACCAGGCTTCTACACCACAAACCCAAATTGTGGATTGCGATGAGGTAAGTCAATGGGCCTTGGTGTGTACTTTTAACATTGATATTTGCGAGCTTTTGTGGACAGAAATAAACTAAAAGGATGCTATATTTCTTTACAGACCACAGGAAGCCCACCCATCATCGACCATATACGAGATTTGGAGGAGGACACCCCACATATGTCACTAACCACTACTGCACCAGTGGCAGCAACGCAGTCAACCCCGGCACAGCCACCACATCCCCAACCACCTTCGGAACCAGAACCAACCACCCGTCCCACTGCTCCTACCCAGTCTAGACGCCATATTTCCCAAAGAAGGCAACTTCAAATTTTGGAGGAAACATGGAGGCAGGAAAATATTGCCTTTGCTGCGACAACACAGCAATTCAATGAGACTGTGTGCACCCAACTCACAAACCTCAACGCCCAAGTAGAGGTATTAAACAGAAATATCTCTGCCCTAACCAGCCATATGGGTGAGATTAATCAAAGCCTGGCCCACATTGCAGCCAATTTTCCGGCACAACATCATTCCTCGTCAGCATGCAACCCAACATACCACTAATTTGTGGGGAATACATTTTCTGTGCCCACGTGTAATTTTTCTTTTGGGCCCAAAAAAACAAATGACAAAACAAAATTTGTTTGAAAAAAAACAAAAAAAACAAAAAATGTGGTCTCTGAAAAAACACTAAACACTAGTTGTGCACGTATGGTTTGCGCGGTGCCACATTGGGTGCAAGAAAAAGGAGGGGTGGGGAGGGCTGAAACTAAAGGTGGTGGAGTAGCCCACAAGCCATGATTATGTTTAGGACCGTTGCAGGCGTCTATTGTAGTGCCCCCCCCAGTCACATCAAGACAACGGAACCTCATCTTCAAGAGAACAAAGCCTCGCTCCAACACAGAGCGAGTCCTCCTGGGGGCAGTATTGTAGCGCTCCTCTGCCTGTGAAGATCGGTGCAGGATGGGGGTCTTCATCCAGGGGACCAAAGGATAGGCAGAGTCTCCTGCCCTAAAACCAAAAAAAAAAAAAAAAATTAAAAAAAGGTGTGCATTGCAACAATAGAAAAGAGGGACAAATAGGTGAGCGGGGTAGGGTGGGAGGAAAGGACATTTGTAATGAGACTACATGCACTTCCAACCTGTACTCTGATTAAAAAAGTCTGGGGAATACTACTTACATAAGAGGGCAAGAACATGACGCAATAGGGTACAATCACTTAACCCATTTAATTTGTAGATCAATAATTGGGCTCCAAATATACTACGAAAAAAGTTACCAAATAGTGTGTTACGGGAACAAACACAGTCAGAGAGGGTGGGCAACCAATACAAGTTTCAGACACATACCCAGTAGCCAGCCACCAAATAGATCGGCTGATTTGAATCGCTCATGTAGGCAGGAATTCCTAGGCAGGGAAAGCCAGAAAAACGACTCCCAAAAACCAAATCAGGGCCAGCCAGTGCCTGCACATTTATCCTATGTCTCATCTTCAAATGCCTGCACACAAACAATAAAATAAAAATTATGGAGACCCTGTAAAAAGGATCCCAAAAAAAAAACCATAAAAAATATCAAATACTCATGCCATCGATGTCCAAAGGCGTGCGGTGCAGCCTGGTTTCTGCCATACTCAGAAGGACAAGACCGCGGAGCTGGCGTCGCTGATCTGCTCCAACAGAGGACTGCATATTATTGCCCGAGTGCAAATACGGCTGCTCTGACTTGCCGTAAGTGAAGGCTCGGCGGCCCTGTTTTATTAGGGTGTTTTCAATCGGAAATCAAGGCTCTGCATCACTGAAAAAAACGGGCCAATGAACGAGGCGTCCGTTTTGCCGGCAAACAGCCTCTTGCGAGCCGACAATCGGAAACACTAAAATCAACGTAGCACCCTTTCCTGGCCCGATCAAAGCCCAAAACCAACGGGAAAACGCACGGGGGAGCTGAACGGGGAGGCTCTGCATCAAGCCATATAAGTGGGTATCGGGAGCTTTCGCTCTAGTAACCTGGCATTGATGAATGTGATGTATGTTGGGTACTCTAACACCAGTACAGCACTGCGGGGAACGAAAGGTAGCGGCAGCTCATTGCGACCGACTTTCGGCGCTCCACACCATACGTATCAAAAAAGGACACACACACAGCATCGCCGCTCTAAAGCTGGGCACTGTAGCATAGAGCGCCAGACGCTGTGTGATTATACTCTGTTTTTGAACACATATACACCAGTAACAAAATGAAAACACATGAATGACATTGTTTTAACACTGTGACATTAACACTTTAGTGATAGACCTGTAATGAAAATTCTGCATAAAAATATAAAAAGTCAAAAAAGTGTTTGTTTGCGGCCAGGAGAGGTCACACAATGATTTGAGCAAAATAAAAAATTGTCAAACACGCTGTTTAAACACAAGCAAATAAATGCCCATTGAAATGTATGGGAGAGCGACAGTGAGCGAAAGGTAATACCTGGCGCTCTGGATGCTAGAGCGCCAGCGCTATACACTGAGCTGCCTGTAATAATACATGTGACGCCACATGGCGCTGTTAGAGGCGCTCACCAGATTCGCTTTCATAAATGTGGTATTGCGTACAGCGTCCAGCGTTCACCAGACGCTGCCTGCCGCTACGGGGCGCTACTCCTTCTTATATAACCCCCATAATATGTGGCAAACACGATAGGCTGTTGGTGGTCATGTGGACAGCAAAATGTGGGAGTACAGAAGTGGTGGTATAGGCTGTATGTTTTCCAGACCTCCTGCCAGGGGGATGGGGGGACAGGACAACCAAATCATGATATGTGAGTGAAAAAAAAAAAAACATCATGTTTTGCAGGTAGATAACAAATAAACGCGATTAATCACTGTGTCTGATCAATTTAGAAAAATATAACTCGGTGGTAGGGGCGCATTGTAATCAATCATGCAATGATCAATAAACCTAACAATAGGAAGAGATGGGGTAGATCCAACCCAGGCAGAGGTTTCAGTAAGCATTTAAAGTGGAATCCAATAGCATAGTAATTGTAGGAGACTGTAACCCAGCATGGGTCCTGGAATGAGGAACATTAAATTCTCCATATTGATAAAATCAAAGACAAAACAATTGTGCTTTTCAGCTAGACTAAAGTCGAAAAAAATATTTTTTTAGAATCCTTTTTTTTTTTTAAACACTTTGCCATACTTTCTGCTGTTGCTGCTTAGATTTCTAAATATAACTTGTGTTGACATTTTTCTGAGTTTCTAAAGAAAATGTAGTAATATTCAAATCAACAAAACTAAACTAAATCAAGCAAATATAAAGCTGGTCAGTCATTTTAAAGGAGCACTATCGCAAAAAATGGCCCAATGAAAAATCCATATAAATTTGCTGGATGACAGGAGGGCGGGTCACTTACCATATTTTTCGCAATATGAGACGCACCTGCCCATAAGACGCACCGAGGATTTGGAGGAGGAAAATAAGAAAAAAAATATTTTAAACCAAAAACGCACCATTACAGACAGTGTGGCATTCCCCCTATTCCATTCTTCATGGGCAGTGTGGCATTCTCCCCTCCCATTCACACAGGCAGTGTGAGATGCCCCTATTCCATTCCCATAGGCCATGTGGGATGCCCCCATTCCATAGATAGTGTGGCATGCCTCCATCCCATTCCCTATATACCCAGTGTGGCATTCCCCTCCATCCCATTCCCCATATAGGCAGTGTGGCATTCCCCCCCCATCCCATTCCCCATATAGGCAGTGTGCCCCCCATTCCCATAGGCAGTGTGGCATTCCCCCTCCCATTCCCCATATAGGCAGTGTGGCATTCTCCCTCCCATTCCCCATATAGGCAGTGTGCCCCCCATTATCATAGGCAGTGTGGCATCCCCCTCTCCCCATTCCCATAGGCAGTGTGGCATCCCCCTCTCCCCATTCCCATAGGCAGTGTGGCATTCTCCCTCCTACCATTATCATAGGCAGTGTGGCATCCCCCCTCTCCCCATTCCCATAGGCAGTGTGGCATCCCCCGCATTATCATAGGCAGTGTGCCCCCCCATTATCATAGGCAGTGTGGCATCCCCCTCTCCCCCTTCCCATAGGCAGTGTGGCATCCCCCTCTCCCCATTCCCATAGGCAGTGTGGCATTCTCCCTCCTACCATTATCATAGGCAGTGTGGCATCCCCCCTCTCCCCATTATTATAGGCAGTGTGCCCCCCATTATCATAGGCAGTGTGGCATCCCCCTCTCCCCATTCCCATAGGCAGTGTGGCATTCCCCCTCCCCCATTATTATAGGCAGTGTGCCCCCCCCCCCTATTATCATAGGCAGTGTGGCATCCCCCTCTCCCCATTCCCATAGGCAGTGTGGCATCCCCCTCTCCCCATTCCCATGGGAATAAGTGACCTCTCCTCTCATTAGCCAATGAGTTTATATGGATTTTTAATTACACAATTTTGCCATAGTGCTCCTTTAAGTTCAGCACATGTTGCGATCTTAACCCAATGAAAGGAGACAATGGAATGCATCTCCATTTTTCTTTGGGATACCTGTGCACTGGATTTGAGCCTTTCTCATTCAACATGTAATGGGGGAGAGATTCACAGGCAGAGCTCACAGTGAAGATGAAGTCCGGGCCAAAGTACTGAAAGACTAGGGGGTACTGAAAATGAGGGTGTCCCTAACCCAAGGGCTCCAGAACTTGGTCCCTGAGCACCCTAGAAACAGACAAAAGATACCCCTGTGAACCTTATGACTTCCAGACTATGTAAATGTGCTTGATTTATGGTTAAGGTGAATGGTGGCCTAGAAATTCCGGGTACTGTGCTGGATCCTGAATGTTTGCAAGATTACTTTGAAGTCTTTCTGATATTAAAGCTTCCCGGCAAGGTTCCCCTTCCATCTACACTGGGTGTGACTGGTACTAGACAGGTCTTTAGAAAAGGAAACGCTCTATGGAGGCCCTGCCAAGCTTGTGTTTACCAATCTGCTTAAAGCAGACCAAAACCCACTGAACTTGTTAAATAAAACCCCTGCAAATACCATTCTTAGAGTGTAGAACTATATGGATATTTTTGCTTTTCGAACCATACTGGAACACTTTTATTTTAGCTGTCCCACTCTGTAAGATGGCATGAGATCAGTGATTGCGTAAGTGTGGCAATGACATTAATAAACATTAATAACAATTAATTATGAATATTTAAAGATTGTTCCATTGAAATGCATTGGAGAGCGCCAGGTAGCGAGAGGTCATACCTGTCGCTGTTCAAGGTCGGACACTGGCGCTGTGGGTTGAGGCTGGAATAATGATGAATGAGTCGCTATATGGCGCTATCTCAGTCGCTAAGCAGGATTGCCTTGATAAATGTGTGATTGTGGTGGGGAGCCGGCGTTCTCGTGGCGGTGCCCGTCATTACCCGCTGCTCACCAGTCGCTACCTATTCCTTCATAAATAAGGGCCTTATTGTTGTTGCCTAAGCTGTGAGCAATGGTATGGTAATATATGGCTCTCAACTTGTTTATCCTTACTACATTCCAATTTGGCCATTGAAGATAGAAAGGTAACTCAACACCCCCCAGATTTTGCTGTAAAGACCCAACAAAAGAAAAGGCTATAGCCTAGATAAGAAAAATCTGTAATGCATTCTCAACTACAGAGACAAACAGAGGCGACAGAGCTCAGAGAACCGTACATTGCGATGGGAGGTTAAAACATTGGGATAGGCTATCTCTCCCTCCTGCTGAGACTATAACAAACAAGATTAGTCTGAAAATCCTGCCAGCACCCTGGTGAGTTACATTGTTTTACATTGATACAGCCAAGGGGCAGCTGATTTATCTTATTTGTTTCTATTGTAATCAGCTATTATAGATAGTAAAGCAGTCATGAGTCTACTATTGTAATGTAATATATTATATATATTATATATAAATGTTTAACAGCCCCCCACACAGCCATCACTTTGATCCTTGTGAGGGTCAGCAGGCCAATATGCTGTCCACAAATAATGCTATGTAACTATTGGAAGATATTAGACCTGCCTTTTCTAAGTGCTTATTAAGTAGAGCAAGATATGCAAAAATGATGATTTGCATGTCTCCACCAACTGTCGTGGAAACATTCATTACTAACGCCAGGTATCGGCAGATGAGTGTCTGTATAGCGGTGCTTAGAGAGACTGCTAGTATACTCTGTGATCAGCTATCGGGCGCTGTAACAGAGCGTTTCGGTCGCTCTAGTAACCTGGCCCGCATTGATGAATGGGATGTATTTTGGGTGCTCTAACACCAGTACAGCGATGCAGGGAGCGAAAGGTAGCGCCAGCTCAGTGCGACCGACTCTCAGCACACACAGCGTCGGTGCTCTAAAGCTGGGCGCTGTAGCATAGAGCACCAGTTTTTGAACACATAATCACCAGTAACAAAGCAAAAACACATGGAATGACATTGTTGTAACACTGTGACATTAACACTTTACTGCCAGACCTGTAAATACAATTCTGTATAAAAAACAAAAAAATCCAAAAAGTCTTCAAAAATGACTTTTTCTAGGCCAGGAGGGGTCACACAATTATTTGAGACAAATAAAAAAAACCCTGTTTAAACAAAAGAAAAGGATTGTCCATTGAAATGTATGGAAGAGCGACGGGTAATACCTGGTGCTCAGGAAGCTAGAGCGCCGGCGCTATACGCTGAGCCGCCTGTAATGATGAATCGGACGTTACATGGCGCTGTTAGAATCGCTCGCTAGATTCACTTTCATAAATGTGGTTTTGCGTACAGCGCCCGTCGTTCACCAGACGCTGCCTGCCGCTACGAGCACTACCTGGCACAATCCCTTGATAAATAACCCCCTTAGTATAATAGATTTGGCCTGTTTTTCTTGATCTGTATGTGCTATGTAAATATTTTCTGTTTACCCAATAGTAAAATTAAAATGTTGGTGACAGCTGAGTTTCTAATGTAAATCTATTATCAGAAAAAAAAAGTGCTGAAAACTGAAAACAAGTTTGCGTTTGACTGCCGCAAATGTTAAAAACTAAAAGGTAATTGGGCGTTCTATTAAAGAGCAAAAAATGGAAATGGATTTTGAATCTCAGAGAGAGCTTATATCCAAAGGTCTCCTATGCCGAGAAAAAGGATTTAAAATAGCACAAAATGCAGCTGACCCGGTGATACACTGCTGCACAAAAGCGAGGCTGAGCTATTAAACCTGCTGGGAATCTCCCTCGGATCAATTTGTAGTTTGTTAAAAGGCTGGAATGTTCTGTATTCTGTTTGTTGATAACTTTGCTGGTGTTATCTGCACTAGGGATGAGCGAACTTTTGAAAAATTTGATTCGGCTGATTTGCCAAATTTTCCGACAAAATTTGTTTCGGTACGAATTTATTCACGACCAATCGCTATTAAAAACGGCTATTTCTGAGCAAGGCGGACTGGCCATAGGGCGTACCGGGACAAATCCCGGTAGGCCGCCTCACCCCTGGCCCCATAGTTGGTGATTAGAGATGAGCGAACTTCTTGAAAGTTCGATTCGGGCAATTCGCCGAATTTCCCCAAGAAATTCGGGTTCGCTTGAATCGAACTTTCACGAATCGCTCATCTGAAAAAAAAATGCCGGCATGGTGGGAGCGGGCAGGCCAGCTACGCCTGTCAGCGGGCCGCCGCCGGCCCGCTGACAGCGCAGCCGGCCTGCCCGCTCCCACCATGTCGGCATTTTTTTAAAAAGCAAACACTTACCTGCATGGTCGGAGCGTGGAGGCCGGCGCCGCTCTCAGCTGTCATCAGAGGACGCGTCATCAGAGGGCGCCTGAGAGCGGCGCCGGCCTCCACGCTCCGACCATGCAGGTAAGTGTTTGCTTTTTAAAAAAATGCTGACAGCGTAGCCGACCTGCCCGCTCCCACCATGCCGGCATTTTTTTTTTTTAATTTCAGGGAAAATTCGATCGGCACGAACCCAAAAAAATTCGGGTTCGTGCCGAATCAAATTTTCCCTGAAATTCGGAGCGAATTCCGGTTCATCCGAACCGGTTTGCTCGTCCATATTGGTGATGTTGGGCCACTGCGGCCCTGGCTATATATTCTATCGAGCTGCCTGAGCAACAGGGTGCTACCGGGGCCGCCCGATGCACTGCGCTGCAGCGCATGACATCTGGCCGGCAACATAGAGCTGCATGATGGGAACTCATAGGGCCTACTGACAAGTATCACAGTCAATGAATTGGCTGTGCAGTGCAGAGGACGGGCGCCCACTAGAGTGGGCGGGGACTCTTCTCTGTGCCCCTGGGAAGCTGAAATGCGTGGAGGACCTGATCAAGGCCGCCTTCAGAGGTGAGAGGAGGGATTTGTGTATATGTTCCACAAGAAGGTCTTTCTGATTTATGTGATGGGCCCTGTCCACCACATCCACCATTGAGGCACCTGGGCACGCTGCACTGTGACAGGAGGGGCCACAGGCAAGAAGCTTACCGGCTCTATGGTGGTGATGCCTTGGCTCGCTGAATCTCCTGCCTGCCTGACATGTGTCACATTCCTCTGCTCAGTGAGGCGGGTCAGACGCTGGCTGCACCATATTGTCAGTGATTGAAGTCTGGTTTTAAAGTGGACCAACACCCTCCCATGATCGGCCCGGGAATCTATAAGATTCCCGGACCGACCAGTCCCCTGACTGCGGGGCACCCCGATCGTGTGAAACTCCCCAGAAACCCCTAAATCCCTACCTGCTCCTCGATCCAGCGGCGCCCGCCACCGCCTCCCGCGCGTCCCACTAGCAGGACGCGCACCCGCGCCGGGCGTTTGTGAATAAGAGTGACGCGCGGGAGGCGGCGGCGGGCGTGCTCTCTTGTCCGTCACTGCCTCCCGCTTGTCCGCCGGCGGGGATTGGCTGCAGCGGTTACGTGGGAGCGGGGAGAGGTGAGTTTTTCGAGGTTTCTGTGGGGTTTCACACAGCGGGGCACCCCCGATCGGGGTGCACCGCCGAAGTGGACCAAAACCCAGGATAGTCAAAATCCTGGGTGTTGGTCCACTTTAATGCTGCTGCAGACTTTAAATCATTGTATATGTGTTTTCTTCAGGCTTTTGATGTAACATTATAATCTTCATTCTGTACATTTATAAGCTGCCCCTGTCACCCACCCATCTCTCCATCCACACTTATCCCCAGCCTGTCCCTGTCACTATTCCCTCCATCCACACTTATCCCCAGCCTGCCCCTTTCACTATTCCCTCCATCCGCACTTATCCCCAGCCTGTCCCTGTCACTATTCCCTCCATTCACACTTATCCCCAGCCTGCCCCTTTCACTATTCCCTCCATCCGCACTTATCCCCAGCCTGTCCCTGTCACTATTCCCTCCATCCACACTTATCCCCAGCCTGCCCCTGTCACTATTCCCTCCATCCGCACTTATCCCCAGCCTGCCCCTTTCACTATTCCCTCCATCCGCACTTATCCCCAGCCTGCCCCTGTCACTATTCCCTCCATCCACACTTATCCCCAGCCTGCCCCTGTCACTATTTCCTCCATCTGCATTTATCCCCAGCCTGCCCCTGTCACTATTCCCTCCATCCACACTTATCCCCAGCCTGTCCCTTTCACTATTCCCTCCATCCACACTTATCCCCAGCTTGTCCCTTTCACTATTCCCTCCATCCACACTTATCCCCAGCCTGTCCCTGTCACTATTCCCTCCATCCACACTTATCCCCAGCCTGTCCCTGTCACTATTCCCTCCATCCACACTTATCCCCAGCCTGCCCCTGTCACTATTCCCTCCATCCACACTTATCCCCAGCCTGCCCCTTTCACTATTCCCTCCATCCACACTTATCCCCAGCCTGCCCCTTTCACTATTCCCTCCATCCGCACTTATCCCCAGCCTGCCCCTGTCACTATTCCCTCCATCCGCACTTATCCCCAGCCTGCCCCTGTCACTATTCCCTCCATCCACACTTATCCCCAGCCTGCCCCTTTCACTATTCCCTCCATCCGCACTTACCCCCAGCCTGTCACTAAACCCTTCATCTGTGTCATGCTTAGACTGGTCCATAGGGTTACCAGAGAAACCCCTGGTGAGTCCTTGGTGCGAATGGACCAGGAATACATTATTCACTCCAACCCAACACTAGTAAGCCTTGCATTTAAGAGACATTAACCTTGCAGAGCTCACCCTGTTAGGGGAATCATAGGTGGCCGCACACTGATGCGGCATCCACATCTTTTCAGTGATCCCACAGCTGATGCACACTTCCACTTCAGGCTTATCTAAATGGGTGCCGTGGGCAAGCAAACACAGAGGGGAACAGCCAGTGGGAGTTGCCCTGCAATCAATTTTTTTGTATGTTAGGATCCCCAATGCTAGGCCAATGCTAGGCCAGCTAGAAGCGGCCCTGTCTGCATGTTATGTAACTTACTATATCAGGCCGGCACAGTACAGCAGGGCCGGTGGGGCCATTTTTTAACCCCAGTCCGCCCCTGTTTCTGAGCTTCCTAGAGCCTCAATATGGTTGTAAACCATTCTGCCTTGCTGTAACACGCATAGGATGCGTGATGGGTTAGTGAAATAATACTGTAAATAATTAGGACATGCAGATCAGAGGCATCGCTATTAGAATCGCAGAGCGGCACAATTGCAGAGAGTTGAGGTGGCATCACTATGAGGGGCCCCTATATTGCCTGCAAAACACACCCTGGAGCTGGCAGCAGCAGGAGCCCAAATATTGGCTGAAAGACATCCTGCAGTTGGCAGCAGGAGCCCAAAAATTGGCTGAATGACACCCTGGAGTTGCAAGCAGCAGCATGAGCCCAAACATTGGCTGAAAGAGACACTGGAGTTGGCAGCAGGAGCCCCAAAATTGGCTGAATGACACCCTGGAGTTGCAAGCAGCAGCAGCAGGAGCCCAAACATTGGCTGAAAGAGACACTGGAGTTGGCATCAGGAGCCCAAAAATTGGCTGAATGACACCCTGGAGTTGCAAGCAGCAGCAGCAGCCCAAACCTAGCTTGAAAGACACACTGGAGTTGGCAGCAGGAGCCCAAAAATTGGCTGAATGACACCCTGGAGTTGCAAGCAGCAGCAGCTGCTGCAGCAGCCCAAACATAGCTTGGAAGACACACTGGAGTTGGCAGCAGGAGCCCAAAATTGGCTGAATGACACCTTGGAGTTGCAAGCAGCAGCAGCAGCCCAAACATAGCTTGAAAGAGACACTGGAGTTGGCAGCAGGAGCCCAAAAATTGGCTGAATGACACCCTGGAGTTGCAAGCAGCAGCAGCAGCAGCAGCAGCCCAAACATAGCTTGAAAGAGACACTGGAGTTGGCAGCATGTGCCCAAAAATTTGCTGAATGACACCCTGGAGTTGCAAGCAGCAGCAGCAGGAGCCCAAACATAGCTTGAAAGAGACACTGGAGTTGGCAGCAGGAGCCCAAAAATTGGCTGAATGACACCCTGGAGTTGCAAGCAGCAGCAGCAGCAGCTAACTGCGGCCACAAGTCAAGTTTGGCTGCCCAGAAGTCCGGCGGATCCTCAAGGTGTGTTGGCATGGTCATGTCAAGGTATGACATGACCTGCTGATTCAGGTCCTGCTCCAGGTCTTCCTGCTGCTCATGAGTAGACTCACCATGTGGGTGTAGAAAGCTACTTATTAGCGACTGAAGACTGAGGCTGCTGCTGATGGAGCTGCTGCTGCTCCTGCCAGTGGAAGGTGAGCGCAGAGGTCCCCCCGAGTCAGACCTGCGAGAGTATGGACCATGGCGCAGATAGGCATCAGCCAACTGACTACGTAGAATGTCTTTGTGGTAGTTCAGTTTGTCCTCCCTCTCGGCGGGTTTAAAAAATGCCCCCATTTTGTTCCGGAAGCGAGGGTCCAATAAGGTGGAGAGCCAGAAGTCATCCCGCTGACAAATGGAAACAATTCTAGGGTCACTACGCAAGCACGTGTGCATGCTTCCTGCCATTTGCGCCAGTGACTCGGAGGGACTACCTGTCTCCATCTCCACTGCATACTGCCACGGTGTGTCTGGGTCCTTTGTCTCGCCTTCCTTACAACCCTCTAGCTCCTCTGGCTGCTCCTGCTCCTCCTCTCCTGTCCGCTGACTAGATAAACCAGCCATTTTGCCAAGCCTAAACTGTATGCTGTGCCACTCCTCCTCCTCCTCTTCCTCCTCCAGTTCAGCTCCAACGGGGTTCATGTGGTCGTAAGATGTAGATGCCATGTCTCCAGTGCCCTGACCAGCCATGGTTTCCAACATGTGCTGTAGTACATGAAGCAGTGGAATCACGTCGTTCATCCCGTAATCCTGGCGACTCAAATAAAAATAAGTAACAACAAACAAATAAAGTGGCTTCCTCAAAGGGCCTGAGCAAACGGCAGGTGTCACATATGAGCTGCCACTGGTTGACATTGAGGTTACGCAGGGGAGTCCCCCTATCCGCTTGGATCATCAAGAAATCCGTGATGGCTTTTCTCTGTTCGTATAGTCTGTCCAACATATGCAGGGTGGAATTCCTACGGGTGGAAACATCGCAAATCAGATTATGTTGGGGGCTACCGTT
Organism: Gastrophryne carolinensis; assembly: GCA_027917425.1. NCBI lineage: Eukaryota > Metazoa > Chordata > Amphibia > Anura > Microhylidae > Gastrophryne > Gastrophryne carolinensis. The sequence goes on along the minus strand of CM051244.1, from coordinate 29,029,171 downwards.
CTGACGCTGTAGCTCAAGAAGGGTGTGCTTGGCGGTGTATGAGTGGCTGAAGTGCATGCAAAGTTTCCTTGAAGTTGTTAGGATGTCTTGCAGATGGGGGGAAGACTTCAGAAACCACTTCACAACCAGATTGAAGACATAAGCCATGCAGGGCGCATGGGTCAGCCTTCCTTGTCGCAGCGCAGACAAAATGTTCTTCCCATTGTCGGTAACCATGGTTCCCATTTTCAGTTTTCTTGGAGTAAGCCAGGTTTGGATTTCTTGATGAATTTAAGCAGTTCCTCCCCTGTGTGACTCCGTTCTCCAAGACAAACCATGTGAAGCACAGCATGACCCCTCCGTGCCCTGCACACATGGTAGGCTGGAGGGGCACTGAGATTTGAGCCTACAGTGGAGGGTGAGGAGATAGCGGAGGATGAGGAGGCCGAGTCGCACGGTGTCACAGGCACAACGGCCAGGGAGCGCGGAGGCCGAAGCGGCGTGACCTGTCCAAGTTGCTGCTGCTGCAAAGGGACCACATTCACCCAATGGGCCGTAAACGACATGTACTGTCCCTAACCGTAGTTACAGCTCCAGACGTCGGCGCTGCCACTCACTTTGCTACACACCGACAGGTTCAAGGACTGGCCCACCTTCTGTTCAATAAAAGTGTGCAGCGCTGGTACTGCCTTCTTGGCAAAGAAATGACGGCTTGGGACTCTCCACCTCGGCTCGGCACAAGCCATCAGTTCTCTGAAAGGTGCAGAGTTCACCACCTGAAAAGGGAGCGACTGCAGCACCAGCAACTTGGACAGGAGCACATTCAGCTTCTGCGCCGTAGGATGAGTGGGCGCATACTGCTGTCTCTTGGACATGGCTTTGCTGATGGATTGCTGGCGGGATACATGACTTGGAGGAGGAGCAGGAGCATCAGGAGGAGCTGCAGAGGATGGGTATGATGCACAGCTGCCTTCGGCTGAGGTTCTGGAGCCTTAGCTGGCAGAAATTGGGAGCGGCGCGTCACTTGGTGAGGAAGCAGCCTGGACCACCTCTTCGGAGCCTCGGTTCTCCCAGGCCGCTTTATGGTGACGCATCATATGTTGACGCAGGGCCGTGGTGCCAACATTTGGGCCCTGGCCACGCTTCACCTTCTGCCTACATATCTTGCATGTGGTCATGTTACCCTCCTGCAGATGCTTCAGGAAAAACTGCCACACTGCCGAGTAGCTACTTTTCCCACCAACAGGCCGCACTGATTCACTGCTACTGTCGCCAACTCCAGGAACCCTTGCTCCACTACTTCCCGATAAGGTAGCCTGCCGCGCAGCAGGTGCTCTACCCCGGCCCCGTTTGGCTCCAGGCTTTACAATTGTGTCCTCATGTTGACTGCCAACCATGCTGCTAACACCTTGCTGCCTCAGCTGCTGACTCCGGGGCAACCTGCGCCCTCTTCTCCTGATGATGAGGATGAAGCCCCTTCTGCACCCGGCTCCCAAGTGCAATCGGCTTCATCATCATCATCATCATCACCGAGTTGTGGCTGCACGTCACTGATGTTCTCGGTTTCATCAACAGTGTCTGGCGCAGGAGCTGGAACGCTCGCAACAACACCCACGCCACTCTCCACATCACTATTTGTCTGCCTGCTCTTGGGCCATGGCAACTCAGGGTTGTGTCAGAGGAACCTATCGACCCTAGACTGGGGGTGTCGGATGTGACTTTTGATGATGTGGATGACCGCGATAACCAATCTACCACGGCAGATGCGTTACTGGTGGAGACATGACCGTTAGCAGATACTGGCAGATCAGGTCTCTCACCGCGACTCCTGCTGCCACTCGCCCCTAGTCTGCTGTGACCTCTGCCTGGCCTCTGCCGCTCCTCTTTGAACATCCTGGCACTTGTCTGCCTGACATTTTTATGTATTTGAAATGCGCAATAGGCACTTAAAAAAATGTGTTTACACATTTAATAAAGTGAGATACTGCTTCTCTGCACCAGATACTATGAAAATTGGCAATATGGGATACCCTGCGGGCTGGTGTTTTTACAAGACGCAAAAAAACTATTCAAAATGTAATAGATTAATAAATCAGAGCCTGTAGAAGCTGATTTAGTATAACAGGGTGAAATGTGCCGGTTTGGGATACCCTGCGGCCTGGTGTTTTTACAGGACGCACAAAACCAATTCAAAATGCAATATATTAATAAAACAGAGCCTGTAGAAGCTGCTTTAGTATAACAGATAGGGTGAAATGTGCCGGTTTGGGATACCCTGCGGCCTGGTGCTTTTACAGGACGCACAAAACCAATTCAAAATGCAATATATTAATAAAACAGAGCCTTTAGAAGCTGATTTAGTATAACAGATAGGGCCAAATGTGCTGAAATAGTATGCCCATGTGGGCTGGGTTTTTTACAGCAAACTAATCGAGTTATAAGAAATGCTTGTGTGTAACAGATAGGGTTAAATATGCCACTGCCAAGAGGGGATGCACAGTGGCCAGGAATATTTACAGCACAAAAAAAAGCAATTTAAAACTGATCTGGCAAATGAAGTGAAGTGAAAATAAAAAAAAAGTTTCCCTGTCACTTTCTCTGCTGTCCCTGCCTGGATCGTTCCCGATTTGTCCCTATCTTTCCCTGGCTCTCCCTGGCACTGTGTGGGTCTCTGTGGGTTTCCCTGACTCTCCCTGCCTGTCTGTAAGTCTCTCCCTGTCTGCAGCAACCTCCGTTCTGTCTGCAATGCAAGGCTGAAATGCGCACAAGCAAGATGGCCGCCCTTTTTATAGCACTGTGACGTCACCGGGCTTCCTGGCTGCTGATAGGCTGCATGTGACCTTCCCATGATAACTTGCCCCAGGGGACATGTCCGGACATGTCCATCCACCATTTTACAATGGCTCTAATTGAAATAAATGGAGTTTAAAGGAAAACTTCGATCGGTCGAATCGCGGGGAAATTCTGATTCGTTCAGAATCGAATTTTTCCTGAAATTCGGAACGAATTCGGGTTCATCCGAATCGATTCGCTCATCTCTAACCAAGACAGCAGTCTAAATTTTTCGGGAGAAGGTGGTTTGAACAAAAACCCAACAAAATGAAGCATGCAGAAGGTGGACCTTAGGTTACCTAATTTTTTGGAACACTTTATAGAAATTGGAATTGAGCGAAAGAATGGAAAAGAATTTTGCAGTTATCTGATGTGAATGGTGGAGAGTGTGAATCTTAATGCACACAGTGGGTATGGAGGAGGCAAGAGGTCAGAAAATCAAAGCTGGATGGGGAAGAACAGTAAGAGAATATATGGCATAGTGATAGCAGGAAGAAGCTGTTGCCATTGCCAATGTATAAACTCGGCAATGTTCCGTCCTTTAGATCCAGGGCCTGATGACTTTTCTGTGCATCATCTGTATAGCTCTAACCTGTGGTTTCTTAGCATCATTTCTGTGTGGTCCACAGGGTGTTCTTATGTGTTAACATGTTACATAGTTAATACGGTTGAAATAAGACATATGCCCATCAAGTTCAACCAAGGATGTTGGGGTAGCGGAAGTTATTTTTTATTTTATTTACTTTTTTTTTTACTAACAGCTAATAGTAACTGTTAATGTAATTTTCTTCTAAATAAGCATCTAATCCTTTTTTGAAGCGGTCAGCGGTTGATGTAACAAGCTTCTGTGGGAGGCTATTCCACAGATTTATAGTTCTTATGGTAAAGAATGATTGTCGCCTCCGGAGACTGAATCTTTTTTTCCAGTCGAAGGGAGGGCGTGCCCCCTTGTGTTTAGAGAGGATTTTACCTGAAATAGTGTTTCCCCATATTTTTGTATTGGCCATTTATATATTTATACAAGTTAATCATGCCCCCCCCCCCCCAGTCGTCTTTTCTCAAGACTAAACGGATTTAATTCACGTAATATTTCCTCATAACTAAGCTCCTTCATTCCTCTTATTAGTTTGGTGGCTCTCCTCTGCACCCTTTCCATAGTCAGAGCGTCCTTTCTATGAATGGGTGCCCAGAACTGGACGGCATATTCCAGGTGAGGGCGCACCAGTGCCTTGTAAAGAGGCAAAATTACATCCCGTGATTCCAGGCCTCTTTTAATGCATGATAATATCTTGGTGGCCTTGGAAGCAGCTGCTTGGCATTGCATGCAGTTATTTAGCCTGTGATCTACCAGTACCCCCAGATCCTTCTCAACAAGTGATTCTCCCAGTTTTACTCCCCAGAGGACATATGTGGCCATGAGGTTATTAGACCCCAAGTGCATAACTTTACATTTCTCCACATTGAACTTCATTTGCCCAGTGGAGCCCAGACACTCAATGTGTCCAAGTCAGCCTGAAGCTTGTGAACATCTTCAATAGACTGCACTGTGCTACATATCTTTGTGTCATCTGCAAAAATAGACAGTGCTTCTAATCCCATCTTCTATGCCGTTTGAATTAAAGTGGGGCCAAGACTAAACCCTGGGGTACATATGTTACTCTGTTTTCCCTATATACTGTAAGCAGTGGTGTGCTTAATCACCAAGCATACTACCCAAATGTATGGGGTCGCCACCTGCCAGGGGGCCCCCCAGAGGCAGGGTCAGATCAGTAGCAACTTGTTTAAATAAATAAATTATGCCGCCGTCATCTAGCTGGGGGCATGCCTGGGCCAGCCAATCAGAAATGGCTGGCCAGGGTATGCATCTAGCTAAAGGTTTAGAGAGGCAGTCACCTGTGAATGCGCCATTGGAACAAGGTTAGGTGAGTTGGTGAGGCGATTTAAAGCGGACCAAAACCCACTGAACTTGTAAAATCCATTTGGCCAAATCCCCTGCCGATACTCCCTTCTTAGGATGTAGAACTATAAATGGATATTTTAGCTTTTTGAATCACCCTGGAACACTTCTTTGCTGTCCCGCTCTGTGAGATGGCAGGCGATTAGTTGTGGCCTAGGTGTGGCAATGAATAGAGGAGACGGAGCTTTACAGTAAAAACAGGCTCCATTATCCGGGATTAGAGTGATGCAGGAGTAATGAAAATTGACAAAAGGTAATCCTCATGGGGGAAGCAATTCAGGGGATGTTAGGTTTGGTCCGCTTTAATGAGGTTTTACACTCCAGGAACTCCAGGGGGTGAAAATTGGATGGTCTTAGGGGCCGTTCCCGGACAATTCCCTAGGCTTCCTAGTTTGCTAACACTCCCCAAAAAATTGTCTTTGATTAGGCCTCCTAGACACAACTTTGCATGGGACCCCAAAAATGTTGAGCCCGTCCTTGACTGTAAGCTCCTGTCTAACTCTACCTCCTTGCTGGATCATTGCAGGTCCATCTTTAGATAAACACATGTTCTCCCTGCTGTTGCTCATCCAGCCCCCTATCCTCGTGATGGTCCCCATGCATTCTGCTTCCTCTTAGGCTCTAGATCTCCTGCTGTCAGTCTGACAGCCTTTGCTCTTTGTGTCCCGTCATCATCCCATCTTCTCTTTGCTCTTTACCAAGCCTGAAACCACTAGAGGACTGCTTGGGGTCACTATCTGGGACTTAGCTGAAGGAGTAGGCTGACACCAGTCCATGGTGGAAGCTTCCCATGCCCCAAGTATTTGCCTTTCTGGTGGTCCAGACAAGTGGTCTCTGGTTTACTCTGCCTGTCTTGACCCTGTTCCTGGTCAGTACCCCCGTTCCCGGTTTATGCCAGCAATCCGAGTCTGTACCTGTGTCCCTTTGTCCTGTCCAGAATGAAGAACAAGCAGCACTCCAAACGATCTTCTAAGATTAAACAAGTGTATTCAGCTCAGGCATAGCGAAGCAAATCGTCAATGTTTCGGGGGTGTAGCAAAACCCCCTTCATCAGGACAAGTAGTAACGACGAGCACAAACAAACATATATAACAAACACATATAAATGAAAATAGACCAATAGGGAAACGTGTCACACATAACCTTAAATACATAGCATTCAGAATGATGAAAAAAAGATAAAATATATGAGGCATATTACCAAGTAGCCACCCCCGTGCACCTGGCGAGCCCCAATTGCTCTTTCGGTGGCGCGCTGCATCCAGAGCGTTGCCGGTTGCATAGCCACCAAAGGCCTCGCTCTCCGAGTAAGGAGGAGTATGGAAATGACGTCACCTGGCTGGGCAGATCTGCCCGGCCTTGTCCTGTCCAGCCTGTTCCAGTCCAGTTCCCGGCCTAGACATCGGTTCCTGGTCTATCTTCCTGTTTCCTATGAGCCCACACATTCCATGACAGGAGCAAAGTGAAGAAAACACAACTGGTAGTAAAACGTAAAAAGAGGGCCAGGCTGATTCATTACTAACGCCAGGTAGCGACAGATGAGCGTCTGTAGAGCGGATTTCAGAGCGACCGCTAGTAGTCGCTGTGCCAGGCCATGGATCATTGTCTCAGAGCGCCGGCATTGTTGAATATGATATGTGAGTCGCTATACTACGCTGTATGTGAGCGAACCATAACGCCAGCTCAGTGCGACTGACTCACACCACATTCATCAAAAAAAACAGCCACAAACATCGCTGGTGCTCAAAATCATGTAATTGTAGCCCATAGGCTGTTTTTGGACATGTATCCACTAGTAACAAAGCAAAAACAAATGGAATGACATTGTTATAACATTGTAACATGAACACTTTTAATACCAGACATGTAAGGACAAATCTGCATAAAAAAATTATTACTCCAAAAAGTTTTCAAAAATGTCATTTTCTTGCACAGGATACATGTCAGAAGGTTTTTTGGGGGGGAAAAAAAATTAAGATCAGGAAAGGGATTTAAGGATCGTCCATAGAAATGTATTGGAGACCGCCACGTAGCGACAGGTTAGACGTGGCGCTCTGCAAGGCTGAACGCCGGCACTGTACGCTGAGCCTGGCATAATGATGAATCGGACGCTACATGGCGTTGTTCCAGTCGCTCATCAGATTCGGCTTCATAAATGTGTAATTGAAGCCACTACAGCTACCTGATGCTGTACAGGCACTACCTGGCGCTATACCTTCATGAATAAGACCTGAAGATGATAGTGTGTCAGCCAGGAAGTGACAGTTGTAAATTGCCATTGTAAAAAGTGAAGAAGTGAATATAGCGGCTCTTTGAAAAAAAATAATGGCAGTGCTAAGAATAACAGGTGGGTGGTAAGAGATGGAGCTGTGAGAATGACATCCTAGCAGAGGAAGAAGCAGTCACAGTGCCAGGTGCACACTTACATTTCTCGATCAGGTGGGTGCCAGGTTCGCGGTGGCGCCCCTTCATAACAGTAGAAGTCCAAAAAAAACAGCACTCCATACAAAGTGATAATAAGACAAAGCGGTATTCGTATAATTCATGCAATGTAGCAAAATTCCACAAACAATGCCATAAACGTCATCAAGTCCATATATAACACAGTCCATATGGATTCCGGGGCTATATTATCCCCCTTCATCAGGGAGGACTGTCAAACTGTGCTGTGTGTTAGAGCCCTAAATATACTAAGGCCCTTATTTAACAAGGGATAGCGCCAGGTAGCGAATGGTGAGCGAACGGTAATGACGCTCACCGCCACGAGTACGCCGGCTCCCCTCCGCAATCACACATTTATCAAGCCGATCCTGCTTAGCGACTGACAGAGCGCCAGATAGCGAATCATTCATCATTATTCCAGCCTCACCCCACAGCGCCAGCGAGCGACCTTGAACAGCGACAGGTATGACCTCTCGCTACCTGGCGCTCTCCAATGCATTTCAATGGAACAATCTTTAAATATTCATAATTAATTGCTATTAATGTTTTTTTTTTTAAATGTCAAAAATTCTGTGACCACTTCTGCAATGTTAGATATTTTTTTTAAGGTTAAAAAAAAAAAAAAAATTGTGCAGAATTGATATTACAGGTCTGATATTAATGTATTCATATTACAAAATGTTTTGAAAAACATGTTTTATTTTTTTTTTTCAAAAAATATGGTTGTTTGGGGGTTAAAAAACTACTTTTAACCCATCGCCGCCAGCGCTCTGGGGTTTAAACAAGCATTTCACAGCGCGAGAATTTTTTGAGCGTGATTTGTTAATGAATATGCTGGGAGCCGTTCGCTATGGCCATTCGCTGTCATGCGCTCCCATACAGCGCGGAACTTGTCAAACAGCGACTCCTAACCCCGTATTCAACATTACCGCACACCGACTGAGTCGCTGTCAACAGCCGAACAACGGCCAAGCACAGCGACTACTAGCGTGCGCTGTGAAAATAACGCTACTGTCGCTCATCTGTCGCTACCTGGCGCTATTAATGAATCGGCCTCTAAGTGAGATCAGAGATTCAAAAATTCACGGCGGATATAGGGTTAGGTTACATGATTCTAACCTCCCAAAAAAAAGTACTTGTTTTTTTTTTTTACACACATTCGGGTTGATTTAGAGCCCCTTTCTCACCTTTTTTTTGTGTGATTTTTTTTTTTTAATTCATTTTTGCATGATTTTTCGTTTGGTAGCAAGACCTCCATAAATATGATGAGAAAGGGGCTCTGAATCAACCCTATTGTGCCAGCTGTCAGTAGGGCCCCCCCCGTAGGGTCTGGGGAGAAGGTGAATGGATCTGAGCCTCTGGGGGGTTTCACATTTCACAATTCAGGAAGCCCCAAGGAAAGGAACTCGGATGGCCTAGGAGTCTTTTAGACTCCAGGGCTTTTGAAGTTCCCCTTTAAGTTATAGTCCAGCCAGGTAACTGATTGGTGGTTGTCTGCCACCCACCTATTTACTGGTACGTCAGATCGAGTCCCTTGTGCCCCCCTTGTGCGGGTGTGTGCTGCTCAGGAACTCCTGCTTTGCCATTCTGGGTGGGGGGTAGTGTAGTCGCCCGGCTGGTCCAACAGTTCCCTGCATTGAGCTGCCAGCGGCTGTGCTTGGTGGCTTATGTGCAGTGACAGCTCTGCACCCATCACTGTAGCTTCGCTGCTCTAGACTCTCCGTCCTGCCCTGTGGGGGGTCCCACTGCCACAGATAGCTTTGTTGCTGGCCCTGCGGCCCATCAGACCAAAGACTGAAATTCTTCTGGACCAGACCATAACTCAAGGTGAAGGTGGAGGCCCCCTTTGCAGGGCATGTGGTGGGGACTCAGGTCACGTGCCCTTTGCGCCCCCTCATAATCCAGCCCTGATGGGGGGTATTGCTGCTGTAACATCTGGAATAGCAGCAACGCTACTAAATAGTGTCAGAACTACACACTCCACATTTAAATTGCCCTTTACACTGGACCTTCACCCCGCATAAGAGTCTATTTTATATGTTCCCCCTCACCCTTTACATACAGATTGCTCACATTAATCTGGACCCTCACCCTGAATAAGAGTCTATCTTATATGTTTCCCCCCTGTACATACAGATTGCCCACATTAATCCGGACCCTCACCCTGAATAAGAGTCTATCTTATATGTCCCCCCCCCCCCTGTACATACAGATTGCCCACATTAATCCAGACCCTCACCCTGAATAAGAGCCTATCTTATATGTCCCCCCCTGTACATACAGATTGCCCACATTAATCCAGACCCTCACCCTGAATAAGAGTCTATCTTATATGTCCCCCCCTGTACATACAGATTGCCCACATTAATCCGGACCCTCACCCTGAATAAGAGTCTATCTTATATGTTCTCCCTCATCCTGTATATACAAATTGCTCACATTAATCCGGATCTTCACCCTGAATAAGAGTCTATCTTATATGTCCCCCCCTGTACATACAGATTGCCCACATTAATCCAGACCCTCACCCTGAATAAGAGTCTATCTTATATGTCCCCCCCTGTACATACAGATTGCCCACATTAATCCGGACCTTCACCCTGAATAAGAGCCTATCTTATACAGTATGTTTCCCACACCCTGTACATACAGATTGCTCACATTAATCTGGACCTTCACCCTGAATAAGAGTCTATCTTATATGTCCCCCCCTGTACATACAGATTGCCCACATTAATCCAGACCCTCACCCTGAATAAGAGTCTATCTTATATGTCCCCCCCTGTACATACAGATTGCCCACATTAATCCGGACCCTCACCCTGAATAAGAGTCTATCTTATATGTTCTCCCTCATCCTGTATATACAAATTGCTCACATTAATCCGGATCTTCACCCTGAATAAGAGTCTATCTTATATGTCCCCCCCTGTACATACAGATTGCCCACATTAATCCAGACCCTCACCCTGAATAAGAGTCTATCTTATATGTCCCCCCCTGTACATACAGATTGCCCACATTAATCCGGACCTTCACCCTGAATAAGAGCCTATCTTATACAGTATGTTTCCCACACCCTGTACATACAGATTGCTCACATTAATCTGGACCTTCACCCTGAATAAGAGTCTATCTTATATGTCCCCCCCTGTACATACAGATTGCCCACATTAATCCAGACCTTCACACTGAATAAAAGTCTATCTTATATGTCCCCCCCCCCCATACATACAGATTTCTCACATTAAAAATCATCCTACCTGCATGTTATGAGCCTTAAGATGGCAGCACATGTAGTCTCAGGCTGCCTGCAAACAGGAAGTGTCTTTTGACTGCCGCTCTGCATTCTGGGATTGCTGTCCTTTTCCTGACCCCAGCTCTGCTCTGTCTGTACATTTGCCCTCCTCTTCTCCCCTCAGTATGTAATGCTTCTGAGGCAAGATGGCGGCGCCCGAATCCTAGAGTCCTGAACAGAGTTGCAGCCCAGTGGGGGAAAGTATAAAAAGTAAGTGACTAAAAATGTAAAATATATTAATTTTAGATGCTGGGGAATAATAATAATAAAAGGGTTTGGGCTTTTCATTAAATGATGCTGAAGGTCTATTTCAATCTTACAACAGATGTTGCACCAATCAATCTGTGGAATATTCCTGCCGATTCAGGAGATGCCCATATCTTCAGTCAACGTCAACTCATTGTCTGGGATGAGTGCTTTGAAAGCATCACTGAGAGACTTAAACTGGACCAGCACCCATTTCCCATCCAGAATGCTGGAACCCCCTCACACATAACCCCCCCAGAACACCCAATATTATTACCTTAACCTCAAGCCTGCGCCAGGAAAGAAGACCAGCGATTGACTGCCGACACACATGTAGACAGGTTGTGGTTGGGTCATGGGTGGGGCATTCCAATGACCAGCACAGTGAATGTGACATTGACCCACTCCCGGTCTTTGTGTTGCCTGTTTGATCGCCCTCAGCCCACCGGTGCACCTGTCACATGGTGTGGAGGCCCCTTCCTGTCTCCCCGGTGGGCACAGCACAGGCAGCAGCGGGACCTTATTGCTGCATACTGTTGCTGGGAAAAAAGTTGCACCACCACCGCGGTCATCGCTGGTGCGCAGTGAGCAGATGTGGCAGTGCCCTCCCAGACCTCTGCCTGTCAAGCGCCGGCACACACCACAAAGGCCGTCCGTGTCAGGGTTCTCAGCATGTATGGATCATGGTACCCACCTCCAGCTGCTTGGCCCCAACCTGGTCCACCCTACTCAGAGTCCCGTACACTGGGCCTTCCTACCTTCAGCCCCTGAAGTTCACCACCTGTCAAGCGCCATCTCACACCCCAAAGGCCGGCCCTGTCAGGGTTCTCAGAATGTATGGATCATGGTACCCACCTCCAGCTGCTTGGCCCCAACCTGGTCCACCCTACTCAGAGTCCCGTACAATGGGCCTTCCTCCCTTCAGCCACTGAAGTCCACCACCTGTCAAGCGCCGTCTCACATCCCAAAGGCCGGCCCTGTCAGGGTCCTCAGCATGTATGGGTCTTGGGACCCACCTCCGGCTGCTTGGTCCCGACCTGGTCCATCCTACTGAAAGCCCCATACACTGGGCCTTCCTCCCTTCAGCTCCCGAAGTCCGCCACCTGTCAAGCGCTGTCGCACACCCCAAAGGTCTGTCCTGTCAGGGTCCTCAGCATGTATGGATCATAATTCCCACCTACAGCTGCTTGGCCCAAACCTGGTCCACCCTACTTAGAGTCCCGTACACTGGGCTTTCCTCCCTTCAGCCCCCGGAATCCGCCACCTGCCAAGCGCCGTCTCACACCCCAAAGGCCAGCCCTGTTAGGGTCCTCAGCATGTATGGATCATGGTACCCACCTCCAGCTGCTTGGTCCCAACCTGGTCCACCCTACACAGAGTCCTGTACACTGGGTCTTTCTCCCCTCAGCCCCCAAAGTCTGCCACCTGTCAAGTGCTGTCTCACACCCCAAAGGCCGGCCCTGTCAAGGTCCTCAGCATGTATGGATCATGGTACCCACCTTCAGCTGCTTGGCCCCAACCTGGTGCCCCCTACTCAGAGTCCCGTACACTGGGCCTTCCTCCCTTCAGCCCCTGAAGTCCGCCACCTGTCAAGCGCCATCTCACACCCCAAAGGCCAGCCCTGTCAGGGTCCTCAGCATGTATGGATCATGGTACCCACCTCCAGCTGCTTGGCCCCAACCTGGTCCACCCTACTCAGAGTCCTGTACACTGGGCCTTCCTTCCTTCAGCCCCCGAAGTCCGCCACCTGTCAAGCGCCGTCTCATATCCCAAAGGCGTGCCCTGTCAGGGTCCTCAGCATGTATGGATCATGGTACCCACCTTCAGCTGCTTGGCCCCAACCTGGTCCACCCTACTCAGAGACCGGTACACTGGGCCTTCCTTCCTTCAGCCCCCGAAGTCCGCCACCTGTCAAGCGCCATCTCACACCCCAAAGGCCAGTCCCTTACACTTCCTCCCTTCATCCCCCAAAGTCTGCCACCTGTCAAGTGCCATCTCACATCCAAAAGGCGGGCCTGTCAGGGTCCTCAGCATGTATGGATCATGGTACCCACCTTCAGCTGCTTGGCCCCAACCTGGTGCCCCCTACTCAGAGTCCCGTACACTGGGCCTTTCTCCCTTCAGCCCCTGAAGTCCGCCACCTGTCAAGCGCCATCTCACACCCCAAAGGCCAGCCCTGTCAGGGTCCTCAGCATGTATGGATCATGGTACCCACCTCCAGCTGCTTGGCCCCAACCTGGTCCACCCTACTCAGAGTCCAGTACACTGGGCCTTCCTCCCTTCAGCCCCTGAAGTCCGCCACCTGTTAAGCGCCGTCTCACATCCCAAAGGCGTGCCCTGTCAGGGTCCTCAGCATGTATGGATCATGGTACTCACCTCCAGCTGCTTGGCCCCAACCTGGTCCACCCTACTCAGAATCCGGTACACTGGGCCTTCCTTCCTTCAGCCCCCGAAGTCCGCCACCTGTCAAGCGCCGTCTCACATCCCAAAGGCCGCCCCTGTCAGGGTCCTCAGCATGTATGGGTCTTGGGACCCACCTCCGGCTGCTTGGCCCCAACCTGGTCCACCCTACTCAGAGTCCCATACACTAGGCCTTCCTCCCTTCAGCCCCGAAAGTCTGCCACCTGTAAAGTGCCATTGCACACCCAAAAGGCCAGCCCTGTCAGGGTCCTCAGCATGTATGGATCATGGTTACCCACCTCCAGTTGCTTGGTCCCAACCTGGTCCACCCTCCTCAGAGTCCCTTACACTGGGCCTTCCCTCTCTTTAGCCCCCAAAGTCCGCCACCTGTCAAGCGCCGTCTCACACCCCAAAGGTTGGCCCTGTCAGTGGACCTCCTGGAGGCCCCCAGCACCTGCCCCGCCTTGCAGGGTGCTGATGCCGGCCCTGGCTTAGCGCCGTTTCACACCCCAGAGGCTGGCCCTGTCAGTTGTCCCCCTGGAGGCCCCCAGCACCTGCCCCACCTTGCAGGGTGCTGACGCCGGCCCTGGCTTAGAGCTCATCAATCAAAAGTAAAGGTCTTTACTTGGTCCTTCTTTTACTTTTTGTTTCTTTAATATACTACTGTACATCAAAACTGAAACATTTTATAAAGCTTTAAAGTAAAACAAAAATAGAAATTCAAATAAAAATTCTTAACTATTCCCCTTTAAAATAACAGGGGAACATTTTTTTTTGATGTAGAAAAAGCAGTAATGCCGCGTGGTAACAGATTTTTATGCAAAGCGGTTTGTTAAACCACCAGCTCCATCGTATCACATGGCTTCACCTCAAGCCTACGCCAGGAAGGGAGACCTGCGATTGTAGGCAGGTCATGGATGGGTCGTGGGTAGAGCATTCCGAAGGCCAGTGCCGAGAATGTGACATTGGCCCACTTCCGGTCTCTGTGTTGCCGTCTGCTGCCTGCTGTTTGATCGCCCCCAGCCTACCGGTGCCGGTGTGGAGGCCCCTTCCTGTTTCCGCGGTGGGGACAGCACATGCAGCAGCGGAATCTTATTGCTGCATACCGTTGTTGGAAAAAAAGTTGTACCGCCACCTCGGTCATCGCTGGCGTGCAGTGAGCAGATGTCGGCACCAGCTGTGGCGGTACTCTCCCAATCTGCGTCTGTCAAGCACCGTCGCACACCCCAAAGGCCGGGCCTGTCAAGGTCCTCAGCATGTATGGATCATGGTACCCACCTCCAGCTGCTTGGCCCCAACCTGATCCGCCCTTACACTGGGCCTTCCCCCCTTCAGCCCTTCCCACCTGTCAAGTGCTGTCTCACACCCCAAAGGCCGGCCTTATCAGGGTCCTCAGCATGTATGAATCATGGTACCCACCGCCAGCTGCTTGGCCCCAACCTGGTCCACCCTACTTAGACTCCCGAAGTTTCTCCTTTCAGCCCCCGAAGTCCGCCACCTGTCAAAGGCCGACCATGCCAGTGGGCCCCCCTGGAGACCGGGAGCCCCTGGCAGCTGCCCCGCCTTGCCGGGTACTGACGTCGGCCCTGGCTTGGAGCTCATAAATTTAAGGTAAAGGTCTTTACTTGGTCCTTCTTTTATTTTTTTAATATAATACTGTACACTAAAACTGAAACATTTTATAAAGATTTTAAAGTAAAACAAAATTAAAAATTCAAATAAAAATACACTTCTGTTCCCCTTTAAAATGACAGGAGAACTTTTTTCTGATGTAGAAAAAGCAATAACGCCGCTTGGTAACAGATTTTTATGCAGAGAGGTTTGTTCAACCACCAGCTCCATCGTATCACATGGCTGATATGATCTAATTCAGACTGACTGATGGTGACTGATGGGCCCCATCAAAAGATGAAATGTAGCCCGCGGGGAGACCAGAAGTGTGAAAATAAAGGGAAGAAGAGCAGCAAAAATAGGCCCCAGTGGCAAACAACTGGAGCCGTGTCATCTGCGCTTGCATGGCCGATGATTTTCTAATTTCAGACTGTATTGCATTAGAAATATCTGAAGCAGCTGTCCAAAACTTGGAAACTTACTGGAGTGTGATCGCACAATGATTATCCCTTGTACTCAGTGTAGTAAACATTTTGTAATACACATTGATTCACATGCCTGGAGTCAGCGTATTAAAAAACGACTTCTTTCACACAAGGATTAAAACAACCTTATAGTCAAGATCCTGGGTTTTGGTCCTTTCCCTGGTGGCAACCCGATCGGGGGTGCCCTGCTGTTTGAAACCCTCCAGATCACCAAATCTAACTCACCTCTTCCCGGTCCTACGGCAAATGAGCGGCCACTCATCCAATCAGCTTGCTGATTTTTGATGCCCCCGGGGGGAGGGAATCGATCAGCCCAGAAATCATATAGATTCCCCGGCCGATCGTGCTTGGTTTTGGTTTTCAGTTTAAAGTTGACCAAAACCCATCATAGACAGCCCTGGAATCTATAAGATTGATTCCTTTCCCCCTGGGGGACACCGTGATTTGGAATGCCCGCTGTGTGCTACCCCAGACAAGTACCACTGGTTGGTAACCCCTGCTCCTATGTATGAACTGCCTGTTTTCATTACCTGGATGAAGCCATCCATTTAGAGGCTCATTCACTACTAACACCACGTATTGCCAGATGAGCGTCTCTATAGCCGCACTAAGAGCGACCGCTAGTAGACACTGTAAGGGGGTGCTGTAACAGAGCCCCTCGGACACTCTAGTAACCTGGTCGGCATTGATGAATGTGATGTGTGTTGGGCGCTCAGTATAACAGTATAATGCTGCAGTGAGCGAGAGGTAGCACCAGCACTGTGCGTCCGGCACTCGGTGCTCCACTCCATATTTAACACACATAGTGTCGGCACTCTAAATCTGGGCGCTGTAGCATAGAGCGTCAGATGCTGTGTGATCAAAGTCTGTTTTTGAATACATATACACACACACACATAGAAGAGCGCTACAAAGCGACAGGTACTACATGGCACTCCTGGGCCTAGAGCGCCGGCGCTATACGCTGAGCCGCCTGTAATAATTAGAGATGAGCGAACTTTTGAAAAATTCGATTCGACTGATTCGCCGAATTTTCCGACAAAAATCGTTTCAACCCGAATAAATTCGCGACGAATCGCTATTAAAAACGGCTATTTCTGAGCCTCCTACATCCTCAATAGGGTTGTAAACCATTCAGCCTTGCTGTAACACGCACAGGATGCGTGCTGGGTTAGTTAAATAATACTTTGAAGAAATATCACATGCAGATCAGAGGCATCGCTAATAGAATCGCAGAGCGGCACAATTGCAGAGAGTTGAAGTGGCATCACTATGAGGGGCAGAAGGAGCCCAAATATACACTGGAGTTGGCCTCAGGAGCCCAAAAATTGGATGAATCACACCCTGGAGTTGGCAGAAGTTGGCAGCAGCAGCAGCAGGAGCCCAAATATACACTGGAGTTGGCTTCAGGAGCCCAAAAATTGGATGAATCACACCCTGGAGTTGGCAGGAGTTGACACCAGCAGCAGCAGGAGCCCAAATATACACTGGAGTTGGCTTCAGGAGCCCAAAAATTGGATGAATCACACCCTGGAGTTGGCAGAAGTTGGCAGCAGCAGCAGCAGGAGCCCAAATATACACTGGAGTTGGCCTCAGGAGCCCAAAAATTGGATGAATCACACCCTGGAGTTGGCAGAAGTTGGCAGCAGCAGCAGCAGGAGCCCAAATATACACTGGAGTTGGCCTCAGGAGCCCAAAAATTGGATGAATCACACCCTGGAGTTGGCAGGAGTTGACAGTAGCAGCAGCAGGAGCCCAAATATACACTGGAGTTGGCCTCAGGAGCCCAAAAATTGGATGAATCACACCCTGGAGTTGGCAGAAGTTGGCAGCAGCAGCAGCAGGAGCCCAAATATACACTGGAGTTGGCTTCAGGAGCCCAAAAATTGGATGAATCACACCCTGGAGTTGGCAGGAGTTGACACCAGCAGCAGCAGGAGCCCAAATATACACTGGAGTTGGCTTCAGGAGCCCAAAAATTGGATGAATCACACCCTGGAGTTGGCAGAAGTTGGCAGCAGCAGCAGCAGGAGCCCAAATATACACTGGAGTTGGCCTCAGGAGCCCAAAAATTGGATGAATCACACCCTGGAGTTGGCAGGAGTTGACAGTAGCAGCAGCAGGAGCCCAAATATACACTGGATTTGGCTTCAGGAGCCCAAAAATTGGATGAATCACACCCTGGAGTTGGCAGGAGTTGACACCAGCAGCAGCAGGAGCCCAAATATACACTGGAGTTGGCTTCAGGAGCCCAAAAATTGGATGAATCACACCCTGGAGTTGGCAGAAGTTGGCAGCAGCAGCAGCAGGAGCCCAAATATACACTGGAGTTGGCCTCAGGAGCCCAAAAATTGGATGAATCACACCCTGGAGTTGGCAGAAGTTGGCAGCAGCAGCAGCAGGAGCCCAAATATACACTGGAGTTGGCCTCAGGAGCCCAAAAATCGGATGAATCACACCCTGGAGTTGGCAGAAGTTGGCAGCAGCAGCAGCAGGAGCCCAAATATACACTGGAGTTGGCCTCAGGAGCCCAAAAATTGGATGAATCACACCCTGGAGTTGGCAGAAGTTGGCAGCAGCAGCAGCAGGAGCCCAAATATACACTGGAGTTGGCCTCAGGAGCCCAAAAATTGGATGAATCACACCCTGGAGTTGGCAGAAGTTGGCAGCAGCAGCAGCAGGAGCCCAAATATACACTGGAGTTGGCCTCAGGAGCCCAAAAATTGGATGAATCACACCCTGGAGTTGGCAGAAGTTGGCAGCAGCAGCAGCAGGAGCCCAAATATACACTGGAGTTGGCCTCAGGAGCCCAAAAATTGGATGAATCACACCCTGGAGTTGGCAGGAGTTGACAGTAGCAGCAGCAGGAGCCCAAATATACACTGGAGTTGGCCTCAGGAGCCCAAAAATTGGATGAATCACACCCTGGAGTTGGCAGGAGTTGGCAGCAGCAGCAGCAGGAGCCCAAATATACACTGGAGTTGGCCTCAGGAGCCCAAAAATTGGATGAATCACACCCTGGAGTTGGCAGAAGTTGGCAGCAGCAGCAGCAGGAGCCCAAATATACACTGGAGTTGGCTTCAGGAGCCCAAAAATTGGATGAATCACACCCTGGAGTTGGCAGAAGTTGGCAGCAGCAGCAGCAGGAGCCCAAATATACACTGGAGTTGGCCTCAGGAGCCCAAAAATTGGATGAATCACACCCTGGAGTTGGCAGAAGTTGGCAGCAGCAGCAGCAGGAGCCCAAATATACACTGGAGTTGGCCTCAGGAGCCCAAAAATTGGATGAATCACACCCTGGAGTTGGCAGAAGTTGGCAGCAGCAGCAGCAGGAGCCCAAATATACACTGGAGTTGGCCTCAGGAGCCCAAAAATTGGATGAATCACACCCTGGAGTTGGCAGGAGTTGACAGTAGCAGCAGCAGGAGCCCAAATATACACTGGAGTTGGCCTCAGGAGCCCAAAAATTGGATGAATCACACCCTGGAGTTGGCAGAAGTTGGCAGCAGCAGCAGCAGGAGCCCAAATATACACTGGAGTTGGCCTCAGGAGCCCAAAAATTGGATGAATCACACCCTGGAGTTGGCAGGAGTTGACACCAGCAGCAGCAGGAGCCCAAATATACACTGGAGTTGGCTTCAGGAGCCCAAAAATTGGATGAATCACACCCTGGAGTTGGCAGAAGTTGGCAGCAGCAGCAGCAGGAGCCCAAATATACACTGGAGTTGGCCTCAGGAGCCCAAAAATTGGATGAATCACACCCTGGAGTTGGCAGAAGTTGGCAGCAGCAGCAGCAGGAGCCCAAATATACACTGGAGTTGGCCTCAGGAGCCCAAAAATTGGATGAATCACACCCTGGAGTTGGCAGGAGTTGACAGTAGCAGCAGCAGGAGCCCAAATATACACTGGAGTTGGCCTCAGGAGCCCAAAAATTGGATGAATCACACCCTGGAGTTGGCAGGAGTTGACAGTAGCAGCAGCAGGAGCCCAAATATACACTGGAGTTGGCTTCAGGAGCCCAAAAATTGGATGAATCACACCCTGGAGTTGGCAGGAGTTGACACCAGCAGCAGCAGGAGCCCAAATATACACTGGAGTTGGCTTCAGGAGCCCAAAAATTGGATGAATCACACCCTGGAGTTGGCAGAAGTTGGCAGCAGCAGCAGCAGGAGCCCAAATATACACTGGAGTTGGCCTCAGGAGCCCAAAAATTGGATGAATCACACCCTGGAGTTGGCAGAAGTTGGCAGCAGCAGCAGCAGGAGCCCAAATATACACTGGAGTTGGCTTCAGGAGCCCAAAAATTGGATGAATCACACCCTGGAGTTGGCAGGAGTTGACACCAGCAGCAGCAGGAGCCCAAATATACACTGGAGTTGGCTTCAGGAGCCCAAAAATTGGATGAATCACACCCTGGAGTTGGCAGAAGTTGGCAGTAGCAGCAGCAGGAGCCCAAATATACACTGGAGTTGGCCTCAGGAGCCCAAAAATTGGATGAATCACACCCTGGAGTTGGCAGGAGTTGACAGTAGCAGCAGCAGGAGCCCAAATATACACTGGATTTGGCTTCAGGAGCCCAAAAATTGGATGAATCACACCCTGGAGTTGGCAGGAGTTGACACCAGCAGCAGCAGGAGCCCAAATATACACTGGAGTTGGCTTCAGGAGCCCAAAAATTGGATGAATCACACCCTGGAGTTGGCAGAAGTTGGCAGCAGCAGCAGCAGGAGCCCAAATATACACTGGAGTTGGCCTCAGGAGCCCAAAAATTGGATGAATCACACCCTGGAGTTGGCAGAAGTTGGCAGCAGCAGCAGCAGGAGCCCAAATATACACTGGAGTTGGCCTCAGGAGCCCAAAAATTGGATGAATCACACCCTGGAGTTGGCAGGAGTTGACAGTAGCAGCAGCAGGAGCCCAAATATACACTGGAGTTGGCCTCAGGAGCCCAAAAATTGGATGAATCACACCCTGGAGTTGGCAGAAGTTGGCAGCAGCAGCAGCAGGAGCCCAAATATACACTGGAGTTGGCCTCAGGAGCCCAAAAATTGGATGAATCACACCCTGGAGTTGGCAGAAGTTGGCAGCAGCAGCAGCAGGAGCCCAAATATACACTGGAGTTGGCCTCAGGAGCCCAAAAATTGGATGAATCACACCCTGGAGTTGGCAGGAGTTGACAGTAGCAGCAGCAGGAGCCCAAATATACACTGGAGTTGGCCTCAGGAGCCCAAAAATTGGATGAATCACACCCTGGAGTTGGCAGGAGTTGGCAGCAGCAGCAGCAGGAGCCCAAAAAATGTCCTAAAGACATAAATATGTTTTGCACCATTTGGAAAGTGTAAAACGTGGCACCATGCTGAATCTAGTCGCATGCATCAGGCATTGGTGGGTGGAAATCCTGGCTGATCCATCCCTGATTCATTTTGACAAAGGTGAGTCTCTCCACATTTTTAGTTGACAGACGAGTTCTCCTCGCCGTAACTATGGCCCCCGCCGCACTAAACACCCGCTCAGATGGCACGCTACTTGCCGGGCAGGACAGCTTTTCCAGGGCAAACTCTGCTAGTTGCGGCCACAAATCAAGTTTGGCTGCCCAGAAGTCCAGCGGATCCTCAAGGTGTGTTGGCATGGTCATGTCAAAGTATGACATGACCTGCTGGTTCAGGTCCTGCTCCAGGTCTTCCTGCTGCTCATGAGTAGCCTCACTATGCGGGTGTAGAAAGCTACTCATTAGCGACTGAAGACTGAGGCTGCTGCTGCTGATGGAGCTTCTGCTGCTGCTGCTGCCAACCCCCCCAGCGGCCATGGCAGTGGAAGGTGAGCGCAGAGGTCCCCTCGAGTCAGACCTGCGAGAGTATGGACCATGGCGCAGATAGGCATCGGCCAACTGCCTACGTAGAATGTCTTTGTAGTAGTTGAGTTTGTCCTCCCTCTCGGTGGGTTTAAAAAATGCCCCCATTTTGTGCCGGAAGCGAGGGTCCAATAAGGTGGACAGCCAGAAGTCATCCCGCCGACAGATGGAAACAATTCTGGGGTCACTACGCAAGCACGTGAGCATGCTTCGTGCCATTTGCGCAAGTGACTCGGATGGACTACCTGTCTCCATCTCCACTGCATACTGCCACGGTGTGCCCGGGTCCTCTGTCTCTCCTTCCTCAAAAACCTCTAGCTCCTCTGGCTGCTCCTGCTCCTCCTCTCCTGTCCGCTGACTAGATAAACCAGCCATTTCGCCAAGCCTAAACTGTGTTTCGCTGGGCAACTCCTCCTCCTCCTCTTCCTCCTCCTCCTCCTCCAGTTCAGCTCCAACGGGGTTCATGTGGCCGTAAGATGTAAACGCCATGTCTCCAGTGCCCTGACCAGCCATGGTTTCCAACATGTGCTGTAGTACATGAAGCAGTGGAATCACGTCGTTCATCCCGTAATCCTGCCGACTGACAAATAAAGTGGCTTCCTCAAAGGGCCTGAGCAAACGGCAGGTGTCACGTATGAGCTGCCACTGGTTGACATTGAAGTTACACAGGGGAGTCCCCCTATCTGCTTGGATCATCAGGAAATCCGTGATGGCTTTTCTCTGTTCATATAATCGGTCCAACATGTGAAGGGTGGAATTCCAACGGGTGGAAACATCGCAAATCAGACTATGTTGGGGGATACCATTCTGACGCTGTAGCTCAAGAAGGGTGTGTTTGGCGGTGTAGGAGTGGCTGAAGTGCATGCAAAGTTTCCGTGAAGTTGTTAGGATGTCCTGCAGATGGGGGGAACACTTCAGAAACCGCTTGACAACCAGATTGAAGACGTGAGCCATGCAGGGGGCATGGGTCAGGCTTCCTTGGCGCAGCGCAGACAAAATGTTCTTCCCATTGTCGGTAACCATGATTCCCATTTTAAGTTTTCTCGGAGTAAGCCATGTTTGGATTTCCTGATGAATACATTTAAGCAGTTCCTCCCCTGTGTGACTCCGTTCGCCAAGACAAACCATGTGAAGCACTGCGTGACACCTCCGTGCCCTGCACACATGGTAGACTGGAGGGGCACTGAGACTTGAGCCTACAGTGGAGGGTGAGGAGATGGCGGAGGATGAGGAGGCCGAGTCGCACGGTGTCACAGGCCCAATGGGCAGAGAGCGCGGAGGCCGAAGCGGCGTGACCTGTCCAAGTTGCTGCTGCAAAGGGACCACATTCACCCAGTGGGCCGTAAACGACATGTACTGCCCCTGACCGTAGTTACAGCTCCAGATGTCGGCGCTGCCATGTATTTTGCTACACACCGACAGGCTCAAGGACTGGCCCACCTTCTGTTCAACAAAAGTGTGCAGCGCTGGTACTGCCTTCTTGGCAAAGAAATGACGGCTTGGGACTCTCCACCTCGGCTCGGCACAAGCCATCAGTTCTCTGAAAGGTGCAGATTCCACCACCTGAAAAGGGAGCGACTGCAGCACCAGCAACTTGGACAGGAGCACATTCAGCTTCTGCGCCGTAGGATGAGTGGGCGCATACTGCTGTCTCTTGGACATGGCTTCGCTGATGGATTGCTGGCGGGATGCATGACTTGGAGGAGGAGGAGCAGGAGCGACAGAGGATGGGTATGACGCACAGCTGCCTTCGGCTGAGGTGCTGGAGCCTTGGCTGGCAGAAATTGGGAGCTCACTTGGTGAGGAAGCAGACTGGACCACCCCTTGGGAGCCTCGGTTCTCCCAGGTCGTTTTATGGTGACGCATGATATGTTGACGCAGGGCCGTGGTGCCAACATTTGGACCCTGGCCACGCTTCACCTTTTGCCTACATATCTTGCATGTGGCCATGTTACCCTCCTGCGGATGCCTCAGGAAAAACTGCCACACTGCCGAGTAGCTACTTTTCCCACCCCCTGGCCTCACTGATTCACTGCTGCTGTTGCCAACTCCAGGAACCCCTGCTCCACTACCTCCCGATAAGGTAGACTGCCGCACAGCAGGTGCTCTACCCCGGCCCCGGCCCCGGCCGGCTCCAGCCTTTGGAATTGTGCCCCCATGCTGACTGCTACCACCTTGCTGCCTCAGCTGCTGACTCCGGGGCAACCTGCACCCCTCTTCTCCTGATGATGACGATGAAGCCCCTTCATCACCCGGCTCCCAAGTGCGATCGGCTTCATCGTCATCATCATCATCATCACCGAGTTGTGGCTGTACGTCACTGATGTTCGTGGATTCGTCAACAGTGTCTGGCGCAGGAGCTGGAACGCTCGCAGCACCCACGACACTGTCCACATCACTATTTGTCTGCCTAGCTAAAGAAGCCACCTCCATTTCTTGGCTGGGCAGTAGCTGCTGACTGTCCTCTATCTGATGGTCCTCCTCACTAAAGAGTGGAGCTGAACCCAAAGCATAGGATACGTCGCTGGGGGAGGGAACGGCGTAGGCCAGAGGCAATGGGAGGACAGGGACTGCTCTCGGGGCATGCCAACTCAGGGTTGTGTCAGAGGAACCTACCGACCCTAGACTGGGGGTCTCAGACGTAAGTTGTGATGATGTTGTTGATGAGCGCGTCAACCAATCTACCACGGCAGATGCGTTACTGGTGGAGACCCGACCGCTAGCAGATACTGGCAGATTAGGTCTCTCAGCGTGACTCCTGCTGCTACTGGCCCCCAGTCTGATGCGAGCTCTGCCTGCGGAATCTTGGCCTCTGCCACTCCTCTTTTCACTTCCAGGCACTTGTCTGCCCGACATAGTCTAACTGGCGTGGTAGTAGGTGATATTTA
The DNA here is from genome assembly GCA_027917425.1 of Gastrophryne carolinensis. Lineage (NCBI taxonomy): Eukaryota > Metazoa > Chordata > Amphibia > Anura > Microhylidae > Gastrophryne > Gastrophryne carolinensis. The sequence goes on along the minus strand of CM051244.1, from coordinate 29,005,182 downwards.
AAAAAACCCCGGGCAGCGGTGGGTCTATATGAAACAGAATATAATGCACACCAAAAGTGAGCAGTAACACTCAGCCTCCAACAGGCCTGCTTAGTGTAAATAAGAGAGCTGCTTAGTGTAAATAAAGAGGGGTATGCTATGTTACAGAATGGGATGCCTCAACAGAAGTGCACCTGGCAGGCAGCAGTAAGCCTATGCCCAGCAAAAGTGTCTTATAATATAAATATAATAAGAGCAAATGCTTATATGGTCTTAAACAGAGGCTGCTGTAGTCACAGAATGGGATGCCCTGGGCAGGAATGGACCTGGCAGGGTCCAGTAGTGCTTTGGCCAGCAAAAGTGTCTTTATCAGGCTAATTTCAAATATGATAAGAGCAAATGCTTATATGGTCTTAAACAGAGGCTGCTGTAGTCACAGAATGGGATGCCCCGGGCAGGAATGGACCTGGCAGGGTCCAGTAGTGCTTTGGCCAGCAAAAGTGTCTTTATCAGGCCTAATTTCAAATATGATAAGAGCAAATGCTTATATGGTCTTAAACAGAGGCTGCTTTAGTCACAGAATGGGATGCCCTGGGCAGGAATGGACCTGGCAGGGTCCAGTAGTGCTTTGGCCAGCAAAAGTGTCTTTATCAGGCCTAATTTCAAATATGATAAGAGCAAATGCTTATATGGTCTTAAACAGAGGCTGCTGTAGTCACAGAATGGGATGCCCTGGGCAGGAATGGACCTGGCAGGGTCCAGTAGTGCTTTGGCCAGCAAAAGTGTCTTTATCAGGCTAATTTCAAATATGATAAGAGCAAATGCTTATATGGTCTAAAACAGAGGCTGCTGTAGTCACAGAATGGGATGCCCCGGGCAGGAATGGACCTGGCAGGGTCCAGTAGTGCTTTGGCCAGCAAAAGTGTCTTTATCAGGCCTAATTTCAAATATGATAAGAGCAAATGCTTATATGGTCTTAAACAGAGGCTGCTTTAGTCACAGAATGGGATGCCCTGGGCAGGAATGGACCTGGCAGGGTCCAGTAGTGCTTTGGCCAGCAAAAGTGTCTTTATCAGGCTAATTTCAAATATGATAAGAGCAAATGCTTATATGGTCTTAAACAGAGGCTGCTGTAGTCACAGAATGGGATGCCCCGGGCAGGAATGGACCTGGCAGGGTCCAGTAGTGCTTTGGCCAGCAAAAGTGTCTTTATCAGGCCTAATTTCAAATATGATAAGAGCAAATGCTTATATGGTCTTAAACAGAGGCTGCTTTAGTCACAGAATGGGATGCCCTGGGCAGGAATGGACCTGGCAGGGTCCAGTAGTGCTTTGGCCAGCAAAAGTGTCTTTATCAGGCTAATTTCAAATATGATAAGAGCAAATGCTTATATGGTCTTAAACAGAGGCTGCTGTAGTCACAGAATGGGATGCCCCGGGCAGGAATGGACCTGGCAGGGTCCAGTAGTGCTTTGGCCAGCAAAAGTGTCTTTATCAGGCTAATTTCAAATATGATAAGAGCAAATGCTTATATGGTCTTAAACAGAGGCTGCTGTAGTCACAGAATGGGATGCCCCGGGCAGGAATGGACCTGGCAGGGTCCAGTAGTGCTTTGGCCAGCAAAAGTGTCTTTATCAGGCCTAATTTCAAATATGATAAGAGCAAATGCTTATATGGTCTTAAACAGAGGCTGCTTTAGTCACAGAATGGGATGCCCTGGGCAGGAATGGACCTGGCAGGGTCCAGTAGTGCTTTGGCCAGCAAAAGTGTCTTTATCAGGCTAATTTCAAATATGATAAGAGCAAATGCTTATATGGTCTTAAACAGAGGCTGCTGTAGTCACAGAATGGGATGCCCCGGGCAGGAATGGACCTGGCAGGGTCCAGTAGTGCTTTGGCCAGCAAAAGTGTCTTTATCAGGCTAATTTCAAATATGATAAGAGCAAATGCTTATATGGTCTTAAACAGAGGCTGCTGTAGTCACAGAATGGGATGCCCCAGGCAGGAATGGACCTGGCAGGGTCCAGTAGTGCTTTGGCCAGCAAAAGTGTCTTTATCAGGCCTAATTTCAAATATGATAAGAGCAAATGCTTATATGGTCTTAAACAGAGGCTGCTTTAGTCACAGAATGGGATGCCCTGGGCAGGAATGGACCTGGCAGGGTCCAGTAGTGCTTTGGCCAGCAAAAGTGTCTTTATCAGGCTAATTTCAAATATGATAAGAGCAAATGCTTATATGGTCTTAAACAGAGGCTGCTGTAGTCACAGAATGGGATGCCCTGGGCAGGAATGGACCTGGCAGGGTCCAGTAGTGCTTTGGCCAGCAAAAGTGTCTTTATCAGGCCTAATTTCAAATATGATAAGAGCAAATGCTTATATGGTCTTAAACAGAGGCTGCTGTAGTCACAGAATGGGATGCCCTGGGCAGGAATGGACCTGGCAGGGTCCAGTAGTGCTTTGGCCAGCAAAAGTGTCTTTATCAGGCTAATTTCAAATATGATAAGAGCAAATGCTTATATGGTCTTAAACAGAGGCTGCTGTAGTCACAGAATGGGATGCCCCGGGCAGGAATGGACCTGGCAGGGTCCAGTAGTGCTTTGGCCAGCAAAAGTGTCTTTATCAGGCCTAATTTCAAATATGATAAGAGCAAATGCTTATATGGTCTTAAACAGAGGCTGCTTTAGTCACAGAATGGGATGCCCTGGGCAGGAATGGACCTGGCAGGGTCCAGTAGTGCTTTGGCCAGCAAAAGTGTCTTTATCAGGCTAATTTCAAATATGATAAGAGCAAATGCTTATATGGTCTTAAACAGAGGCTGCTGTAGTCACAGAATGGGATGCCCCGGGCAGGAATGGACCTGGCAGGGTCCAGTAGTGCTTTGGCCAGCAAAAGTGTCTTTATCAGGCCTAATTTCAAATATGATAAGAGCAAATGCTTATATGGTCTTAAACAGAGGCTGCTTTAGTCACAGAATGGGATGCCCTGGGCAGGAATGGACCTGGCAGGGTCCAGTAGTGCTTTGGCCAGCAAAAGTGTCTTTATCAGGCTAATTTCAAATATGATAAGAGCAAATGCTTATATGGTCTTAAACAGAGGCTGCTGTAGTCACAGAATGGGATGCCCCGGGCAGGAATGGACCTGGCAGGGTCCAGTAGTGCTTTGGCCAGCAAAAGTGTCTTTATCAGGCCTAATTTCAAATATGATAAGAGCAAATGCTTATATGGTCTTAAACAGAGGCTGCTTTAGTCACAGAATGGGATGCCCTGGGCAGGAATGGACCTGGCAGGGTCCAGTAGTGCTTTGGCCAGCAAAAGTGTCTTTATCAGGCCTAATTTCAAATATGATAAGAGCAAATGCTTATATGGTCTTAAACAGAGGCTGCTGTAGTCACAGAATGGGATGCCCTGGGCAGGAATGGACCTGGCAGGGTCCAGTAGTGCTTTGGCCAGCAAAAGTGTCTTTATCAGGCCTAATTTCAAATATGATAAGAGCAAATGCTTATATGGTCTTAAACAGAGGCTGCTTTAGTCACAGAATGGGATGCCCTGGGCAGGAATGGACCTGGCAGGGTCCAGTAGTGCTTTGGCCAGCAAAAGTGTCTTTATCAGGCTAATTTCAAATATGATAAGAGCAAATGCTTATATGGTCTTAAACAGAGGCTGCTTTAGTCACAGAATGGGATGCCCTGGGCAGGAATGGACCTGGCAGGGTCCAGTAGTGCTTTGGCCAGCAAAAGTGTCTTTATCAGGCTAATTTCAAATATGATAAGAGCAAATGCTTATATGGTCTTAAACAGAGGCTGCTGTAGTCACAGAATGGGATGCCCCGGGCAGGAATGGACCTGGCAGGGTCCAGTAGTGCTTTGGCCAGCAACAGTGTCTTTATCAGGCCTAATTTCAAATATGATAAGAGCAAATGCTTATATGGTCTTAAACAGAGGCTGCTTTAGTCACAGAATGGGATGCCCTGGGCAGGAATGGACCTGGCAGGGTCCAGTAGTGCTTTGGCCAGCAAAAGTGTCTTTATCAGGCTAATTTCAAATATGATAAGAGCAAATGCTTATATGGTCTTAAACAGAGGCTGCTGTAGTCACAGAATGGGATGCCCCGGGCAGGAATGGACCTGGCAGGGTCCAGTAGTGCTTTGGCCAGCAAAAGTGTCTTTATCAGGCTAATTTCAAATATGATAAGAGCAAATGCTTATATGGTCTTAAACAGAGGCTGCTGTAGTCACAGAATGGGATGCCCCGGGCAGGAATGGACCTGGCAGGGTCCAGTAGTGCTTTGGCCAGCAAAAGTGTCTTTATCAGGCCTAATTTCAAATATGATAAGAGCAAATGCTTATATGGTCTTAAACAGAGGCTGCTTTAGTCACAGAATGGGATGCCCTGGGCAGGAATGGACCTGGCAGGGTCCAGTAGTGCTTTGGCCAGCAAAAGTGTCTTTATCAGGCTAATTTCAAATATGATAAGAGCAAATGCTTATATGGTCTTAAACAGAGGCTGCTGTAGTCACAGAATGGGATGCCCTGGGCAGGAATGGACCTGGCAGGGTCCAGTAGTGCTTTGGCCAGCAAAAGTGTCTTTATCAGGCCTAATTTCAAATATGATAAGAGCAAATGCTTATATGGTCTTAAACAGAGGCTGCTGTAGTCACAGAATGGGATGCCCTGGGCAGGAATGGACCTGGCAGGGTCCAGTAGTGCTTTGGCCAGCAAAAGTGTCTTTATCAGGCTAATTTCAAATATGATAAGAGCAAATGCTTATATGGTCTTAAACAGAGGCTGCTGTAGTCACAGAATGGGATGCCCCGGGCAGGAATGGACCTGGCACGGTCCAGTAGTGCTTTGGCCAGCAAAAGTGTCTTTATCAGGCCTAATTTCAAATATGATAAGAGCAAATGCTTATATGGTCTTAAACAGAGGCTGCTTTAGTCACAGAATGGGATGCCCTGGGCAGGAATGGACCTGGCAGGGTCCAGTAGTGCTTTGGCCAGCAAAAGTGTCTTTATCAGGCTAATTTCAAATATGATAAGAGCAAATGCTTATATGGTCTTAAACAGAGGCTGCTGTAGTCACAGAATGGGATGCCCCGGGCAGGAATGGACCTGGCAGGGTCCAGTAGTGCTTTGGCCAGCAAAAGTGTCTTTATCAGGCCTAATTTCAAATATGATAAGAGCAAATGCTTATATGGTCTTAAACAGAGGCTGCTTTAGTCACAGAATGGGATGCCCTGGGCAGGAATGGACCTGGCAGGGTCCAGTAGTGCTTTGGCCAGCAAAAGTGTCTTTATCAGGCCTAATTTCAAATATGATAAGAGCAAATGCTTATATGGTCTTAAACAGAGGCTGCTGTAGTCACAGAATGGGATGCCCTGGGCAGGAATGGACCTGGCAGGGTCCAGTAGTGCTTTGGCCAGCAAAAGTGTCTTTATCAGGCCTAATTTCAAATATGATAAGAGCAAATGCTTATATGGTCTTAAACAGAGGCTGCTTTAGTCACAGAATGGGATGCCCTGGGCAGGAATGGACCTGGCAGGGTCCAGTAGTGCTTTGGCCAGCAAAAGTGTCTTTATCAGGCTAATTTCAAATATGATAAGAGCAAATGCTTATATGGTCTTAAACAGAGGCTGCTTTAGTCACAGAATGGGATGCCCTGGGCAGGAATGGACCTGGCAGGGTCCAGTAGTGCTTTGGCCAGCAAAAGTGTCTTTATCAGGCTAATTTCAAATATGATAAGAGCAAATGCTTATATGGTCTTAAACAGAGGCTGCTGTAGTCACAGAATGGGATGCCCCGGGCAGGAATGGACCTGGCAGGGTCCAGTAGTGCTTTGGCCAGCAAAAGTGTCTTTATCAGGCCTAATTTCAAATATGATAAGAGCAAATGCTTATATGGTCTTAAACAGAGGCTGCTTTAGTCACAGAATGGGATGCCTCACAGCAGACTTAAGATCAGTTCAGTATATATGCACAGTTAGTTACTATAAGCAGCCTGAAAACGCTAACAAAGGCTGGATGAAAAAAAAAAAATCTCCCTGTCAGCCAGCTCCGTTTTTCCTACCTTTCCCTGGCTTTCTGTCTGTCTCCTGTCTGTCTCCTGCCTGTCTCCTGCCTGTCCCTGTCTGTCCCTGTCTCCAGCCTGTCTAACTGCCTCAGCTACACAGCGTTCTGTCTGTCTGTCACGAATGCAATAGAGAAATGAGGAAAAGCAAGATGGCCGCCGTTAAATACCGCTGTGTGACGTCACCGGGCTTGCTGGCTGCTGATAGGCTGCATGTGACTGCCCCAGCTTGCACTGGCGCGGGATACATGTCCAGACATGTCCCGTCCGCCATCTTAGAATGCCTGTAAATGTAAATGAATGGATGTTAAAGGAAAACTTCGAGTGATCGAATCGCGGGGAAATTCGGATTCGATCCGAATCGAATTTTTCCTGAAATTCGGATCGAATCCGGGTTCGTCCGGATCGATTCGCTCATCCCTAGTAATAATACATGTGGCGCTACATGGCGCTGTTAGAGGCGCTCACCAGATTCACTTTCATAAATGTGGTTTTGCATACAGAGCCTGGCGTTCACCAGACGCTGCCTGGCCGCTACGACGCACTACCTGGCGCTATCCTTTCTTAAATAACCCCCTTAGTTGAAATTTACGCTCCATCTCATGATGGGTGCACTTTCTATATCAATGGATCAGTCTAATCAAGCACCCAAGGGTATTTTTTAGATGCAACTACTGAATGAAGGCATCTAATGAATCCATTTAAATATGAAAGTTCCCCAGATACATTTATAGTGATACATTACCCTTAGAAACCATTCTAGCCTAAGCTGAAATGACTAGTTTCAATATGCAGCTTAGATATACACTTGAGTGAATCTTGTGCCTCTAATTCTCCAAGCAGCCGCATGTGCCTTCTGACATCTATGAAAATGCAGCAGCCATTGTTCTGACGACTTACCATCTGGGTTCACATCGTGTCAGTCATGTGGACAGAAATACAATATTCGCGTTTCCTTTTTTCTGTTCCTTTTGCATCTTTAATCTTCAGCAGGAGGGGAAGAGAACATTTTCTTTTTCTGCAACAGATGAAGAATTATTCTTCTACATAGTGAAGGAATTTGCAAAAACACATTTGTAAATTTTTTTTTTTTTTTTTTTATCAAGTCGGTGTTCAGAAATCTTTCAGCCTTAGGTAGAAGTTGAGGATGCCAATCTTATGCTGATTTATATCCAGGCTCATATGTGTCACATCATTAATAGTGATGAGGCAGAGCAGGGAAAATATGGTTTAGAAGCTCTCTGAGTACCGAATGCCGGATACAATAGTGTAGTGGGGACAACCACATACTGTGGGATGACCTCATAAGGGATGCCGATAGACATAAGAGGGCATGTGGTTGAAACTTAAACTGGACCCAATGTCAATGAAGGGGTCTCTGTGGCCCAAGGGGTTTGGGTACTCACTCAGGTAATTGAAATCTCCAGCAGCCTCACAAGGTTGGTCAATAGCAAATTTAACAGGATCGTAGCCCCTCTTTAATGAGACTCCACACAACGGCATGCAATGCCAAGCAGCTGCTTCCAAGGCCACCAAGATATTATCATGCATTAAAATAGGTGAGTCATTTTGCCTCTTTACAAGGCACTGGTGCACCCTCACCTGGAATATGCCGTCCAGTTCTGAGCACCCATTTATAGAAAGGACTATGGAAAGGGTGCAGAGGAGCCACCAAACTAATAAGAGGAATGAAGGATCTTAGTTATGAGGAAAGATCTGTTTAGTCTTGAGAGGAGACAACTGGGGGGGGGGGGCATGATTAACTTGTATAACTATATAAACGGCCAATACAAAAAATATGGGGGAACACTATTTCAGGTAAAATCCTCTCTAAAGATAAGAGGGCACTGCCTTTGATTGGAAAAAAATAAATTTAGTCTCCGGAGGTGACAATCGTTTTTTATCATAAGAACTATAAATCTATGGAATAGCCTCCCACAGAAGCTTGTTACAGCATCAACCGCTGACAACTTCAAAAAAGGATTAGATGCTTATTTAGAAGAAAATAACAGTTACTATTAGTGGTTATCAGTGAAACAAATAAATAAAAAATAACTTCCCCCTACCCCAACACCCTTGTTTGAACTTGATGGATATGTGTCTTTTTTCAACCGTATTAACTATGTAACTATGTAACAGCATGTATGGATCATGGTACCCACCTCCAGCTACTTGACCCCTGTCACGGACCGGGTGCAGCGGACTCGGGTGTGGATCCGCTTTAACTGTGGAACCGATGGCGGGTACCGTGTCAGGGGAGCGGAGTCTAAGAGGCCACCGGTATTCACCAGAGCCCACCGCAAGGCAGGTTGGTCTTGTGCGGTGAGTGACCCCCAGGTCGCTACCCCCTAACAGCGGCCCAGTCCCACAGTCAGCCGAGGTTCAGTGAGGTACACAAGTGGCAGGCAAAAGGCGTAGTAAGTACAGGCAGAGATCGGGGCTGGCAGCACAGGTTCACAGTAAAGGTGAGTAGCCGAGGTCGGGGCAGGCAGCAAAGGTTCAGAGTCGGGAACAGGCAGAGGTCGGTACACGGGTGAGCAATCCAAGAATGTCTGACTTTCAACAAGCATGGAGAGACCAAGATCCGGCACTGAAGGAAGGAAGTGCCTGTTTAAATAGGGGAAGATGATGCAGGATTGGATGACATAAACACCAATCAGTGCTGTAAAGGCCCTTTAAATCTCAGGGATCCTGTGCGCTCGCCCTCTAGTGGACGGAGACTTGTGCGCATGCAAGGAGGAAGCACTGGGGGAAGGGCGGCAGCTGGAAGCAGCCCCGAGGGAAGATGGATGACGGCTGCATGCAGCCATGGAGGTAGGTGAAATGCTGTGAGACGGGCGTGCAGCGCTCGCCCTAACAGTACCCCCCCCCCCCCTTGGGCCTCCCCTTCTTCTTGGGACCAAGAAAATCTGAGATGAGACTACGGTCTAGAATATTCTCTTCGGGCTCCCAAGATCTTTCTTCAGGTCCACAGCCTTCCCAGTCGACCAAGAAATATCTTTTTCCTCTGGAGAGCTTAGAAGCCAGAATCTCCTTCACTGAAAAGGTATCCTCGGTGCCCGAGATTGGGGCAGGCACCAAAGTTTTAGGAGAGAATCGATTGACAATAACTGGCTTCAACAGAGAGACGTGAAAAGAATTGGGAATTCGCAGTGAAGTCGGTAGGTGAAGCTTATAGCAAACTGGATTGATCTGTTGTTTGATCTTGTATGGCCCCAAGTAACGGGGGCCCAATTTGTAGCTAGGAATTTTGAAGCGGATGTATTTTGCCGACAGCCACACCTTATCTCCTGGAGAATAAACAGGCGGAGCTCTTCTCCTTTTATCAGCGCTAACCTTCATGCGGGCGGAAGCTTGACAAAGGGAACGCTGTGTTTCTTGCCAGATGGTGGAGAAATCCTGTGTGAGATTGTCCACGGCGGGCACTCCGGAGGACGTGGATAAAGGCAAAGGCGGAAGGAGTTGACGGCCGTACACCACCAAAAACAGGGACTTCCTTGTGGACTTAGAATCCTTAAAATTATACGAGAATTCCGCCCACGGCAACAGATCGACCCAATCGTCTTGACGCGCTGAAACAAAATGGCGAAGATAATGCCCGAGAATCTGGTTGACTCTTTCCACCTGGCCGTTAGACTGGGGATGATAAGCGGAGTAAAAGTCCAGTTTAATTTTCATTTGTTTACAAAGAGCTCTCCAGAACTTGGACACAAACTGCACACCTCTGTCAGACACAATATGTGTAGGTAGACCATGAAGTCGAAAGATATGCTTCAGGAAGTATTTTGCCAACAGAGGAGCTGACGGGAGACCGGGCAAAGGAACAAAATGCGCCATCTTAGAAAACCTATCCACTACCACCCAAATTACAGTATTGCTATGCGAAGAAGGGAGGTCGGTAATAAAGTCCATAGCAATGTGTGTCCATGGGGTATCTGGAATAGGAAGTGGGTGGAGTAGGCCAGCAGGTCTTTGGCGAGGGGTTTTGTCGCGAGCGCAGGTGGTACAGGCCTGAACGAATTCGGTCACATCCTTTTCAAAAGAAGGCCACCAATAATATCGAGAAATGATAGAACAAGACTTCCTGATACCGGCATGGCCGGCTACATGGGAAGAATGCCCCCGTTCTAATATTTTGCGACGTTGGCGGGCTGGCACAAAGGTCTTTCCCGGCGGTGCTTGTACAAGAGTAGCGGGGGCAGAGTGGACAAGGCGTTCAGGCGGGATGATATGTTGTGGAGTGGATTCAACACCAGAGATATCAGAGGAGCGAGAAAGGGCGTCTGCCCTGATGTTCTTAGCGGCTGGCCGGAAGTAGATTTGAAAATCAAATCGAGCGAAAAACAACGACCAACGAGCTTGTCGTGGATTCAATCGCTGGGCAGTTTCTAAATAAGATAGATTTTTGTGATCAGTATAGATGGATACTTGATGGGCAGAACCTTCTAAGAGGTGTCTCCACTCCTCCAACGCCAACTTGATAGCGAGTAACTCCCGATCTCCGATGGAGTAATTCCTCTCCGCTGGCGAAAAGGTCTTCGAAAAGAACCCGCAGGTGAGAATTCTGCCAGTAGACGATTTTTGAGTTAGCACCGCTCCGGCTCCAATGGAGGAGGCATCTACTTCTAGGGCGAAAGGCCGAGATGGATCTGGCCTAGACAACACTGGTGCAGAGGAGAAGGCCTTTTTTAGAGCAATGAAGGCCTCTTCAGCCTGAGGAGGCCAAGACTTCGAATTGGCGCTCTTCTTTGTGAGGGTCACAATAGGCGCCACTACAGTGGAAAAGTGAGGAATAAACTGGCGATAGTAATTGGCGAAGCCCAGAAAACGTTGAATAGCTCGCAGGCCAATAGGACGGGGCCAATCCAGAACTGCTTTCAACTTGCTGGGATCCATTTGAAGGCCACGAGCTGAGACAATATATCCAAGAAAGGGTAAGGTGGTTTGATCAAATAGACACTTCTCCAACTTGGCGTAAAGATGGTGTTGACGGAGACGAGACAGGACTTGCCGGACATGACGGTGATGTTCTTCTAGATTAGATGAAAAGATGAGTATATCATCCAAATATACAACAACCCAGGAGTAAAGCAAGGCCCCAAAAATGTCATTTACGTATTCCTGGAATTCAGCGGGTGCATTGCAGAGACCAAAGGGCATCACTAAATATTCGAAGTGGCCATCGCGGGTATTGAAGGCGGTCTTCCATTCATCGCCCTCGCGTATACGTATCAAATTATAGGCTCCCCTCAGGTCAAGCTTGGTGAAGACCCTGGCCCCACGCAGTCGGTCAAATAATTCGGCAATCAAGGGCAAAGGGTATCGATTTTTAACGGTAATCTTATTGAGGCCGCGGTAATCAATACAAGGGCGAAGAGAGCCATCTTTTTTCGCCACAAAGAAGAACCCCGCGCCTGCCGGAGAGGAAGACTTCCGTATGAACCCTTTATGAAGATTTTCTCGAATATACTCCGACATGGCTTGAGTCTCAGGAGCCGAGAGAGGGTAAATTCGGCCACGAGGAGGAGTGGTACCCGGTAGGAGGTCTATAGGGCAATCGTAGGGGCGATGAGGCGGAAGTACCTCCGCTTGTTTCTTGCAGAATACATCAGCATAGGTCTGGTAGATCTCAGGCAAGCCAGGTAATGGTGCTGAAGCAGGAATAGGTCGAACAGGAACAGACTTCAAGCACTTCTTAAAGCACGCTGCACCCCAAGTCTTGATATCACCAGTGGTCCAGTCAAGCGTGGGATCATGACGTTGGAGCCAAGGAAGGCCTAGAAGAATCTGAGAGGTGCAATTAGGGAGGACGTAGAACTCAACATTCTCTTGATGGAAGAGTCCAATTTTTAATTGGAGGGGAACGGTGCGATAGCGCACAGTACAGTCCAGCCTATCACCATTGACTGAGGCGATAAATAAGGGTGTAGCAAGGCGATTCACAGGGATATTATGTTTATTGATCAAGGCAGCCTCTATAAAGTTCCCTGCAGAACCAGAGTCCAAAAAGGCGCTTAAATTCAGGGATGTGGAAGGTGAGATGGAAAGTTGAACAGGAACAGTGAGCCGTGGAGAGGAGGCACATACACCCAGGGACGCCTCTCCCACCGCCACTAGGTGCGCCTGTTTCCCTGACGTGGAGGGCGAATAGGACAGTCCTTCAAAAAATGCTCAGAACCACCGCAGTACAGACAAAGGTTCTCGTTCCTTCTGCGAGTTCTCTCCAATTGGGTCAAACGGAATCGATCGACCTGCATGGCCTCCTCACTGGGAGGTACATGTGCAGACAAAGGGTTTTGAAGTACTGGAGCCAAACGGGATGCCCTCCTACGGCGCTGAGAGTCTCTTTCTTGGCGGAATTCTTCACGCCTCTCAGCAAAGCGCACATCAATGCGTGTGGCCAGATGGATGAGTTCAGTGAGAGATGAAGGCAAGTCACGAGCCGCAAGAGCATCCTTAATTTTACTAGAAAGTCCTTTCTTGAAGCAGGCACACAAGGCCTCATTGTTCCAAGACAATTCGGAGGCTAGAGTGCGGAACCGAATGGCGTATTCACCAACGGACAACTCGCCCTGGACCAAGTTCAAAAGGGACGATTCAGCAGATGAAGCCCGGGCAGGTTCCTCAAAGACCTGGCGAAACTCTGAGACAAAGGTGTTAATACTGGAAGAGACAGGGTCATTGCGATCCCACAAGGGAGTGGCCCAGGCCAAAGCCTTTCCAGAAAGCAAACTGATGACAAAGGCCACCTTAGCTCGTTCAGTGGGAAATTGATCCGCCAACAACTCCAAGTGCAGGGAACATTGGGCAAGGAACCCTCGGCATAACTTGGCATCCCCATCATATTTAGCCGGCAAGGAGAGACGGATTCTGGCAGAAGATGTTACCGGGGGCTGTGGCGGTAATGCTGGAGCCGGTGATGGAACTTGCTGTTGCTGAATCGTTAAAAATTGCTGCATCATGGCAGAGAGTTGATTAATCTGGCGGGACTGCATAGCTACTATAGCAGGCAATTCAGTGGCATCCGGCAGCGGTACCTCAGCGGGATCCATGGCCGGATCTTACTGTCACGGACCGGGTGCAGCGGACTCGGGTGTGGATCCGCTTTAACTGTGGAACCGATGGCGGGTACCGTGTCAGGGGAGCGGAGTCTAAGAGGCCACCGGTATTCACCAGAGCCCACCGCAAGGCAGGTTGGTCTTGTGCGGCGAGTGACCCCCAGGTCGCTACCCCCTAACAGCGGCCCAGTCCCACAGTCAGCCGAGGTTCAGTGAGGTACACAAGTGGCAGGCAAAAGGCGTAGTAAGTACAGGCAGAGATCGGGGCTGGCAGCACAGGTTCACAGTAAAGGTGAGTAGCCGAGGTCGGGGCAGGCAGCAAAGGTTCAGAGTCGGGAACAGGCAGAGGTCGGTACACGGGTGAGCAATCCAAGAATGTCTGACTTTCAACAAGCATGGAGAGACCAAGATCCGGCACTGAAGGAAGGAAGTGCCTGTTTAAATAGGGGAAGATGATGCAGGATTGGATGACATAAACACCAATCAGTGCTGTAAAGGCCCTTTAAATCTCAGGGATCCTGTGCGCTCGCCCTCTAGTGGACGGAGACTTGTGCGCATGCAAGGAGGAAGCACTGGGGGAAGGGCGGCAGCTGGAAGCAGCCCCGAGGGAAGATGGATGACGGCTGCATGCAGCCATGGAGGTAGGTGAAATGCTGTGAGACGGGCGTGCAGCGCTCGCCCTAACAACCCCAACTTGGTCAACCCTACTCACGTACAATGGGCTTTCCTCTCTTCAGCCACCGAAGATCTCCTTGTTCTGGTCCATTCACAGGGGATACTCCTCCTCCGTGGACCTCCAAGGCCCCTTCAATAGGCAGTGCTTCAAGGGTATTCTCGCAGCTGCCCTTTTCAAGAGGGTACCAGGCTTCTTCACTCGGACACTCGTCTCGTCTACTTTTTAAGCCTCCTGGCTCAGCATCCATGCTCTGCTCCTTGACTCAAGACCAGATTGTACTCCCTGAGTCCTCCTTATATAGGACCCAATCACTTAGGGGGTTAGCTGTCCCTATCTGAATGCCCATACTTGGAATTAAAACAAACTGGTCATTTCTGTGGCCTGACTATGTAACTGTGCCTACAAATACAATTAAATTACAATTTGTGTACATTTCCCACTAAACTACCTATTATCCCTGATACTAAGTTATTAACCCCTTAAAGTGGACCAAAACCCACATTTTTAACTAGCATCCCCTGAATTGCTATTCCCATCAAGAGTCCTTTTGTCAATTCCCACTTCTACTGCTTGACTCTAATTCCAGATAACGGCGCCTGTTTTAGATGCAAAGCTCCGCTTCCTCTATTCATTGCCACTGCGGTGTATGGCAATGATGTCATTGCCACACCTATGCAATGACTGATTACCTGCCATTTTACAGAGAGGGGCAGCAAAATAAAACATTGTCCCAGATGATTCGAAAAACGAAAATATCCATTTCTAGTTCTACACCCTAAGACGGTAATAACGGCAGGGGCTTTGGCCAAATGTATTTCACAAGTTCGGTGGGATTTAGTCCGCTTTAACAGTGGTGGTAGATAAGCCACCACTGAAAAGCTCCGGCCACCACAACGTGTGAACTGGTATAGGCACCCCTTTGACCCTTTATCAATTCACAAACCGCTAAAGAACCCATCATTTTAAAATCAAAAAAGAACTCACTGGCACCGTGTTTTCCTCCATCTGCCCTCCATTAGACAGTGTCCTCTGCAGGGGCATTGGTCTGTTCCTTAGTGGGGGTATACCACAGAGGCTCCTCCTCTATGATAGAAAATCTTCCCTGCCCTGGCTGTCTGGCATTTGCTTGGTGGGTCACCAAGGAAGGAGGAGGAGGGAGACATGTGTTCCCCTACATATGCCTGAGAGCTGGCTGCAATGGCGGCTCTCCCCTAGCAACAGACCAACACCCACTGGACCAGGAGGGACCCCTTGAACCGGCAAACATGGAGAGAGGATACCGTCTTTGTGATCTGCTTTACAAAACTCAAGCAAGCCTAGATCTCCTTTGAGGTAAAATTGTCCCACCTGTAATTTTTTTTCCTCTGTCCCTGGACACCTGCCATGCTCCTTTTGCTTTCCTCAATAAGCACTGCCATGTTTTTCCCATGCTCTCCTGTGCCTTAGAGAATTCTTGCACAGACGCATAAATTCCTATTGGCTGAGAATCGTGCTCGTGCCCAATGCTGTAGTCCCTCTACTGCGCCTGCGTGACCTCCAACGCATCCTATCCTAAGGTTTATGAACAAGTCTGCAGGTCATTCACAATGACTGCGTGCACACTGACTGCTGGGAGAGGAGGGAAGGTACCAGGATCAGGCTCAGGTTCCAAGCCAAGTCTCATGATAAAGGTGAAATCTCGGCCCAGTACTGTATGCTTCACATTGTTTATAATAAGACTCTATGGCGGTGGCAGCCACGAGTAGCCCTTGCCTAGCCATAGGTACCCCTTGTGCTAGGCAGAATAAACAATTGATAGGTTTTGAGAACTTATAAGGAAAAGGGAAAATGTAAGGTGCCTGAGGGTTTATTTTAATCCCCCTCCCAATTGTCACCTAGAGACTTGGCTTCCACTTTAACTGTTTGTGAACTGGGAAGAGGTATAGGTTATATAGGCACCCCTATACCAGAACCCGGTGCTCAATGGCACAGGCCTAAACTTTTTTCCAGAAGTGTCCCCAGCAGTAAGAGTGTTGGGGTTCCTAAGGGTTGTCTGGCCTCCCTCGCTCAAGATCCTTCAGTGTTCGATCAACAGCTGGCTCCAAGGACTAAGACATGCATGAGTTGCAGTTCAAGACACCATCTGACTTTATTAGAAATCATTGCAGACTAAATAGCAGCATGTAAAACAAGAGGGAGTACTCTGACCCCCACCATTGGAATGTGTCCACAGTGTATCACACAGAAGGTTTAGTAATGTATTCCACACTTATCGGAGAAATAATATATCTCACTGGTTTGACGAGTTTTCTCACAATATTTCAGTACACTCCTAGCTTACCCATCCATTAATCAGTTACACAAGCCTTGTGGGCCTCTCATTGGCTGTACACCCAGACTACTTATCTTATATTCTTATAAAAATGAGCATTCAAATACATTTCTTAATATTTTACAAATCAAATTTTGAAAATCAAAATTACGCAGGAAAGACAAAATGGCAGAACTGATGCTAAGCTTGCCTCCTGCAAAGAACATGGGGCCTTTTTTGCAGAGGATTGGGACTTTTCTTCACCTCCTGGCTGGTGGGGGTGTGGGTACTCGGATGAGGCTTTCAGCATGTCACCTGCCGCCATTCCATCAGTTTCCTTGCTAGTCCCCTGCCCTTTGGCCAGCTATGCCTATTTAGCCAGCTGGTAGCCATGGGAAAGGGGCACCAAAGCCTTTTTGATGAAAAGCAAATGAATGTAAAATATGTGTTTGTGCATTGTGCACAATCCATGGGGCATAGGTAAAGCTAGAGGGACTTTTTCCAGTTTCAGTTCATTGGAGAAAGGGGCCATAGAGAAGCCAGGTGTGCATGTAGCCTTAGTGTTATGAACCAGTGTCATGTCCTGGCAGATTTGTCCATCATTTTTTGAGATCAGGGACAGGTATTTTATTTTAAATTAAAAAGCACAATGTCAATCAGCTCACCCCAAACCACACGAAGCGCGGAACAGGAGATCCCCTGGTAACTTCTCCTCAGATATTGGAAACAGTTGAGTGCCCAGCTTCTACTTGTCATAAAACAAAGGTAATAGAGAAGTTCCCAGCATAGATGATTACCGGACCCCGGTCCAAACACGTCCCACTGCAGTGACCTTGTGACACGTTTCAGGCTTCTAAGTGCCCTTGGTCATACTAACCATACCATCACTAAGGGTGCTTAGAAGCCCAAAACAGTTTATTATATTTTAAATGCCTGGTCTGGTGTAGACTGAAGTAGAAAATGTTTTTAAAAAAGGCTAGGCATACCTGGTTTAGTTAACACTAGTGATGGATGAACCCGAACCCGAAAAGGTGTCTGGCCTGAATACAGGCCTGAAATACAGCTGGTTGCTGAGCAGTCCATCAACCCCCTTCACCTAAGGGTGTAGCAGCAGGAGGCACTGCTGTAACTTACCTCGGTCCTGCGGTCCTCTTCCAGTCAGCGGCGGCTTCCTTTAAATTTGTCCCCGGCCTGGGCTACAGAAAGATGGATGCTGACTCCTGTGAGTGAAGACACTCCTAGTACCAACACTGCCTGCTGGGGCACTCCTAGGGCCAGCACTGCAGGCTCGGGCCGATTTAAAAGGAAACTGACGCTGACCAAAAGGGGATAGCGGGGGGCCGAGGTAGGATACAGCAGCCATTCCTGCTACTTTTCCATTCAACTCTCTTTTGACTTAAGCTGGCATATTTCTGCTTAAGTACGGCACAAGCAGGGAGGTGGGAAATGGCTTGTCCTAGGTGGAAAACTTTATATAATAAGTTAAATAATAAAAAGGTAAAAAGTAATGTGACAATGTTTCTATTTGTTGTATTTCAAATACTAGGCAACTATCTGATGTTCAAACTCAAAATATCTGGTACAGATGCAAAAAAGACCTAAAGGGACAATCTGGGCAAAAAACATTATTCCTATAGGGTTCACTGTTAAAGCTGGAGAACTGAACAAGTGTTTGCCAGCATTCACCCAACTACACTTACCTAGTGATGAATACAGCAAAGTGTAGTAAAGTTGGGGCAAACACGAAGTTGGATCAAAAAATTGAGAAAAAAATGTACTGACCAACAGGTACGACGACATGGCTTTGCTGAACATACAGTGCCGGAGCTTTACACTGAGACGCCACTAGTATTACATTCGTCGCTATATGACGTTATTAGAGGCACTCACCAGATTGACTTTCATATATATGGTTTTCACATACTGCGCCCGGCGTTCATCTGACGCTATGCCGTACTACATGGCGTTAGCGCTTCTTAAATAACCCCCCAAAAAAGTGCGTGTTTAGCAAAATGTCTTTCATTTTCAAAACAAAATCTGCTGCGGCAGTTCACCAGCTTTCACCCAACTGTTTTTCAAAGTCTATACCGCTCATTTAGCCAGACGAAGTGCAGAGAAACCTAAAGTAGCGGCAACAAAACTCAGTTGTCTCGTCATTTACCACTACAATTATTGTGCTGTTTGTTCTCAGTTCGCTGCCAGGTTCTCAAGTTGCAGCAGTCAATGTTTTAAATCAGATCCTAAATTCAATTAGAATCTTGTTGATTCAGTTTAGTTTGATTGAAGATGCTCAAACTGCAGCAGAACATATTCGAGCAATACTAAAGTTGATATTGAAAAAAAAAATGCCCAAATGTATTGTATGATTCAATCATTTTTAATTAAAGATTATTTTCCATAGTACAAATAGAAGAAGCATGACTTACTTACAACAATAAACAAACAACATGTTACCCTGTTATATTTTGCGTCGTGATTGTTGCTTTCATACATCATCATAGACGTGGAGGCTGATTTAATACTAGCACCACGCATTGCCAGATGAGCGTCTGTATAGCGGCGCTTAGAGCGACCGCTAGTAGACGCTGTGAGTATCATGCGCAGCAACCTAGCGTTGCGGTCGTTGTAGTAAACTGGCCGGCATTGATGAATGTGATGTGTGTTGGGCGCTGTAACAACAGTACAGTGCTGCAGCGAGCGAGAGGTAGCGCCAGCTCAGTGCGTCCGGCACTTGCCGCTCCACACCATATTTAACTAAACACTAGACATACAGATCGTCGGCGCTCTAAAGCTGGGCGCTGTAGCATAGAGCGCTAGACGCTGTGTGATTAACGTCTGTTTTTGAACACATATCTACCAGTAACAAAGCGAAAACACATGGAATGACATTGTTTTATCACTAGGATAATAACACTTTAGTGCCAGACCTGTAATGACAATTATGCATAAAAATATAAAAAAAATGTATAAACGCCTTTGTTTGCAGCCAGGAGAGGTCACACAATGATTGGAGCAAATAAAAAAAATTAAATTACCAAACACGCTATTTATACACAACTAATGAAGCCCCATTGAAATGTATGGGAGAGTGCTACAGAGCCACAGGTACTACATGGCGCCCCTGAGCCTAGAGCGCCGGCGCTATACGCTGCGCTTGTTTGCAGCCAGGAGAGGTCACACAATGATTGGAGCAAATAAAAAAAATTAAATTACCAAACACGCTATTTATACACAACTAATGAAGCCCCATTGAAATGTATGGGAGAGTGCTACAGAGCCACAGGTACTACATGGCGCTCCTGAGCCTAGAGCGCCGGCGCTATACGCTGAGCCACCTGTAATAATACATGTGACCCTACATGGAGCTGTTAGAGGCGCTCACCAGATTCGCTTTCATAAATGTGGTTTCTCGCACAACGCCCAGCGTTCACAAGACGCTGCCTGATGCTATGAGGCGCTACCTGGCGCTATCCATTCTTTAATAACCCCCTTAGTCAAGAACAGTCAAAAAAAGTACACTGAGAAATTTAAAGAAGCCAATAAAAGATCATAGAATTAGAAAAAGAAAAAAAAAAAAAGAAAAGGGAGGAGGGATAAAAAGAAAGATACGAGGACAATCATATATCTCCCAGGTTATTACATTGATTAAATGTATTTTAAAATCCAATTTCAAATAAGATTAAAGGAGCACTATCACAAAAAAATTGCCCAATGATAAAAATCCATATAAGTATGCTGGATGGCGGGAGGAGGGGTCACTTATACACCCGACATCAAGAAATATCCAACCAGGCTTGTTTCATTTATTTTAATGGATGGAAGAGGAAATCAGGGGGGGAAAGATTCTGTCACCCCTCATAGACTAAACCTGTCACCCCTGGATTTTGTTCCTACCATGTGAGAATAAACCAAAAGCTTGGCGGGAGTTTGGGTGTAAAAGTGACCCCTCCTCTCATTAGCCGATGTGTTTATATGGATTTTTAACATTACACAATTTCGCGATAGTGCTCCTTTAAATAGGATACAAAAGATATTCTACAACAAAAAGTACTATTGCTAGGAGCCTATTATTTGTAACAATTTTAATAACAGAGCATTTTGCGAAAAAGTATCAAAAGTAAAAACTATTCTGCACAAAGAAAAATAAAATCCTGCAGTCCGAAGCAAATGTTCGACACAACAGGGTTAGAGAAGAAATCGCTTTCAGCGCCTGTACAATCATTAAGGACATTGGTGCATTCATTTCTGGAAGTGAAAATGTCCCCGCATACCCAACCTTACCTTTCTGAGCTGACATTTTATTTGGGAACTGATTAACATAATAATGTAGAAGTCAAAATAATACTCCTTACCAACTCCCACTTAATTTCCTATGTGAAAGGACACAATTATACTGTTAAATGACTATTTACTGGTGTCCTTTAAAATGGACTTTTGGAAGGATTTTAAGAAAGTAGCACAGTGTACCCCGCATGAGGCAGCGTGATTGTGGTGAGTCACATTGGGCCATTTTTTTCGCGATTTTTAATTTTAATTTATGGCCAACCATGGGGCCAGCATAGACAGGCATACACTATGCGCAGGCTGTAAATTGATACCTCGCGCTGCCGTCACCAGCGTAATAGCTCCCGCTCAGTCACTTCACTGCTTCTGGAGGCACACATCTTTGCGCATGCGTCCTACCTTAAACGTCCGTGCTCTCGCCGCCACATAATGCCTTCCAATGGTACTTGCCACACGTTACTGTGTAATGGCTGCTGGGAGCAAACATCCACCCAACACTCGGGCGCTCCTACATACGCGAGCCCAGGTCCAGCAAACCGGCAGAGGGTGGTGGAGGCACACGTGGTGAGGTGGGGGCGCCCTCGTCCGACGCGTGTTTCGCCCCAGCTATTACGCTGGTGACGGCAGCGCAAGGTATCAATTTACAGCCTGCGCATAGTGTATGCCTGTCTATGCTGGCCCCACGGACTGCATAATCTCGCTTGCAGCATATGAATATGATGCGCGTCTGCGTGGCGTTTGTATAACCTGCAGTACATATATTTAATGTTGCCTTGCCTGCCCTATGCCTGTGAAAAATACATGAAGTACATACCTATGGAATGTTTACCAGGAGGAGATAAACGGCCGGTGACGCTATGATGTATAACCAGAGGGACTATCAAGCTATGCACTTATTACAGGGGCAGTGCATCAGTTAGCACGGGTGATATAGAAAACATCTGCCTGGATGCAAAAGTGTTAACCCCTGAATG
This sequence comes from Gastrophryne carolinensis, assembly GCA_027917425.1. NCBI lineage: Eukaryota > Metazoa > Chordata > Amphibia > Anura > Microhylidae > Gastrophryne > Gastrophryne carolinensis. The sequence continues at coordinate 28,983,865 of CM051244.1, read as the reverse complement.
CCCCAGGATATTGTTTTAGGCCGTCCATCTTATGACCTGAGGGTCTGTATGCTGAACATTACCTAATATCTGAGGAGCATCATTTCCAATCTTGGCGCCCAACGTTGTAGCTGTAGTAGGTTTATGTGAACACATTAGGTGTTTGGCTTTAGGTGGATAGTGGTGGTGTGTCTGTGGATGCATTTGTGAGGTGTTCATGCATGGGCATGGGGGGGCCCCCTATTTTTAATATCACAACGTTGTGATTTTTTTAGTCTATCCTATTTTTCTGTGCTGTGTCTATGAGTGCAATATTCTTCAATAAATGAGTTTTTTGTAACATATACTGCTTTGTAGCTCAATTTCTACTTGGATGTATCAAGCCAGTGCCCTTAAGTAACCGTGTGGGTTAGTGTACTTAGATATTGGTCAAATTGGTTAAAGGGACGCCATACATTTGTAATGGCAGTGCTTGTGATGAATTAACTTGGAGTCTCCTTGTTTTTATTTTTTCTTTGTGATTATGGAATTGCCCCACATATCGCCATTTGAGCGTCTATGTAGCGGCGCCTAGAGCGTCTGCTAGTGGACGCTGCAAGCGGGTGTCTGGCGCTATAACCTAGTGTAGTGGCCAGTCAATTGACGCTGTAGTATCCTGTCCAGGATTGATAAATGTGATGCCTAGAGGGCGGAACAGAAGCGCTCCCTGAATTAATGCATATGTAGTGCCCCAAGGGAAAGCCGCCCAGAACAACACCACATATAACAGGACAACCCTGCATCGAACGATAGGTAGCGGCAGTTAAGTCCATAAGCCCATATTTAAGAACACAAAACCAGTGCTGGCGCTCTAAAATTGGGCGCTATATGAAAAAACAGAACATATTTGAGCAATACTAAAGTTGATATTGAAAAAAAAATGCCCAAATGTATTTTACGGTTCAATCATTTTTAATTAAAGATTATTTTCCAAAGTACAAAGAAAATTAGCATGACTTACTTTACATCAATAAACAAGCAACATGTTACCCTGTTATATTTCGCGTCGTGATTGTTGCTTTCATACATCATCATGGACTTTCATCATAGACAGGCAGGCTGATTCATTACTAGCGCCAGGTAATAGCCGATGAGCATCTGTACTGCGGCGCTAGCGGTCGCTCTGATCGGCCATCAGTCGCTATTACAGAGCGCCTCAGTCACTATATTAAGCTTCACCTATCCAATTTATAGATTGAAAAGTTACAATAGTAGGAGGATTAGAAATTCACAACATAATCACCGGCTGCCTGTATAATGTTTTGTCAAGTAACATTAGCAGGGCCACCAAACTAGCATGCTTACATGCAATTATGACTGTGGCTTGCAAATATAGCATCTCCATGTCTGATAGTAAACAGCAGACTGTCACTAACATTTGGACATGGTCATGGACACAGACATATTTGTGTAATCAATGTATGTGTTGAATTTAGGGTACTCACCATCGCAGCTGTGGCTTGGGCCCATGCTGCTGGAGGTTCCCGGAGCTGGGGTGGGGAGAATTAGAACGGGCTCCCATCTGTGTGGAAACATCTGTTATGAGAAAAAACAAAACAGAAACAATCATAAGAACTATGTATTTGATGTTGTTAGTAGGCCTCAACATGTATTAGTTTGAATGATAACAAACATACTTGTGGGTATATACTTGGCCATGTGTTTTTTATGCAAACCAACACATGTTCTAGGCACATTAGATTAGGATTTAGGGATACAACAGTAGAGCAGCTACTGTGAAATAGGCCACATGGCCCCTTCACAACCATATAAGGTAATTGGGCCTGTATTTGTATATATATTTAAATAGATATTTGCATATACATTCATTTTATAAATAAAGCAACTCTTACCACGACTATGCCCCAGTGCCTCATCTGCAGCATAGCTGGTGGAGGTGCCGGCTCTATGATGTCCTGTAAAACGGTTATAGGTAGAAAGGAACATTTTAGTAACAACAAGGTACCAATAGAAATAATAAGCCACAATAATAAATCCACTTACAAGAAACTAAAACCACCTCCCAGACCTCCCCGGTACTTAGTCCGTATTAATATATACAGTAAAAAAGTACCTTCAATTTGCTGAGCGCCCTATCACCCAGTGGGAGCTGTTCAAAAGCATTTCTGCCCCTGAGCTGTTGCCCTGTTACTGACTGCTTAGTCAGCCAACCAGTTGCTGCATTCTGCCATGAGATTGGGAGACCAGTTCCATAAATCTAAGTGTATTTTCAAATAAATCACCCAAATGGGGCTCGGCCCCTAGGGAGGGGTGTTAGGCTGGACTGCCACTTTGTTGGGAACTTGGTAATAAACTTTTGATCCTGCAAGCAAGGTCCCTGGGGGAATCCAGAATTATAAAGTTAAAGTGCCCCCGGCGCACCCAGATCGGGGGTGCCCACTGTGTGAAACCCCCCAGACAGGGGCGGATTATGAGAGGGGTGCAAGGGGCGCAAGCTCTGGGGCCTCCACCAACCTTTGGGTTATGGTCTGGTCCAGGAGGATTTTCAGTTTTTGGTCTGACGGGCCTCGGCAGGAGTGGAGACCCCCACATCTGGACAAGCCTTTTTTTGTTTTTGCACACCTGCAGCCAAAGCCACCACATGGCAGGACGGAGAGTCTAGAGCGGCAAAGCCGCCGCCAGCAATGCTACAGTGATGGGTGCAGAGCTGTCACTGCACATAAGCCACCAAGCACAGCGCTGGCAGCTCAATGCAGGGAACTGTTTTCTGCTGAACCAGCCGGGTGACTACACTACCCCCCACCCAGAATGGCAAAGCAGGAGTTCCCGAGCAGCACGCACCCGCGCAAGGGGGGCACAAGGGACTCGATCTGACGTTCCAGTAAGTGGGCAGGCGCCAGACAACCACCAATCAGTTACTTGGCTGGACTATTATTTTTAAGGAAAAAATATACTGTATCTGGGGCCTCCACCAGATTTTGGGTCCAGGGGCCTCCACCACACTTAGTTTGGCCCTGCACCTAGGTCACTGAAGCAAACTCACCTCTTCCCAGTCTTACGGCGCATGCGCGGCCACTCGTCCAGCTTCCCTGCTACCCTCTAACAGGGAGCGTGCCCGCGCCTGCCATTCACAGCATGCGCCCTGCTAGAGGAAAAGCGAGGATGCAGCCACGGCTCAAGCATGCGCCATTGGACCATAAAAGAAGGCAAGTGTATGGGGTGACCTGGGCGGTTTCACACAGCGGGGCATTCTGATTTTGGATGCCTCAGGTGGAGGGAATCGATCGGCCCGGTAATCTTATAGATTCCAGGGCCAATCGCCTTGAATATTGGTCCTCTTTAAGAGATTAAAAGTTAATTAAAACTTCTCACCCCATTCTTTGGCAGCTGTAAAATGTGGCATCTACATAGCATGGCATCCCAGCTTCCCTTCCTGTGTGTGACCTTCATCCAAACTATTCAGAATGAAGGGTACGTATAGAGGTAAGCAGGGATGCTGTGCCAAATACTTTTCTACCTATTTTTGTAAGTGGCTTTCAGTCATTGTGTTTTAATGAGTCTTACTAACCATAACATGTAGAGCAGCCTGAGGTCAGACTAAGCTTGTATTGATTGTGAACATTAAAACTGTCTGAAATAGCCAATAAAGGATCATAAACCTCAGAACAAGAATTGTGAGGCTCATAAACATTAGAAATCCAGGCAAATGATTACAGGTAAGGAACCAAATTACTCAATAACCAGAATAAGTTCAGGTCTCAGGATCAGTTGTGTTATATTTGTTCAGACGATTCAGCACAGCACCTGTATTATTTGTTTTTTTATGCAAATGCCAAGTTTTACATTTATGCCGATGATTGTCAGTAGAGATGAGCGAATCGAATCTGATGAACCCGAATTCGTTACGAATTTCAGGAAAAAATCGATTCGTAACGATTCAGAATATTGCAGCGATTTACTATTATCCAGGCCATTTAAATGGTGGATCCACATGTCAGGACATGTCCCATGGGGTAAGTAATTCTGGGTAGGCGTCACATGCTACCTATCGGCAGCCAGGATTCCTGATGATGTCACAGCCCTATATAAGCTGCGGAAGCTTATTCTGACACTGTATTGCAGCCAGAGCAGATCACGCAGAGAGAGCTAGGGACAGATAGATAGATAGATAGATAGATAGATAGATAGAGCGAGGGAGAGATAGATAGAATAAGGAACAGAAGGAGCGAGGGACAGATAGAGCCAGAGAGAGAAAGAGAGAGGCTGTGACAGTGACAGAGAAAGACAGGGAAAGTTTAATGTGTTTGCATTAGCTTTCAAGCCTATTTAGGGTTTATAACACACCTGCCTATTTAGCTTTTCCTTTTCCTGGTGTCATTCTTTAAAAATCATGCTAGCATTAATATTTCAAGAGTACCTGTCTATTAACATTGTGCATTTTGTAAAGAAAGTCACTTTTTCACTGTAAAAGCAGCCAGCCTGTGTCTTTTGACAGGGGGCATCCCAAATACTAGCATAGATATTAAAAGAGTAGCTGTCTGCTAACTGGTTGCATTTTGTAAAGAAAATCACTTTTTCACTGTTAAAGCAGCCAGCCTGTGTCTTTGGACAGGGGGCATCCCAAATACTAGCATCAATATTTGAAGAGTACCTGTCTGCTAACTGGTTGCATTTTGTAAAGGAAGTCACTTTTTGCACTGTAAAAGCAGCCAGCCTGTGCCTTTGAACAGGGGGCATCCCAAATACTAGCATAAATATTTGAAGAGTAGCTGTCTGCTAACCGGTTGCATTTTTTAAAGAAAGTCACTTTTTCACTGTTAAACGCAGTAAAAATGTCAGGCAGAGATTTGCCAGGATGTGCACCGAGGAGAGGCCTAGATTCATCAGGCAGAGGTCGCAGCAGACTAGGAGCGAGTGGAAGCAGGAGTCGCGGTGAGGGGCCTGATCTCCTGGTTTCTGCTAGCGGTCATGTCTCGACCAGCAACGCATCTGCCATCATTAATTGGTTAACGCGGTCATCCACCTCATCACAAGTGACATCTGACACCCCCAGTCAACAGTCGGTAGGTTCCTCGGACAACAACCCTGAGTTGGCATGGCCCGGGAGCAGCCCCTGTCCTTCCATTGCCTCTGTCCTATGCCCCCCCCTCCAGCTGACGTATCTTATGCTTTGGGTTCAGCTCCACTATTCAGTGATGACGATGTGTTAGAGGACAGTCAGCAGCTATTGCCCAGCCAAGAAATAGAGGAGACATCCGCCGCTTCTTTTGCTAGGCAGACAAACACTGAGGAGGAGAGTGGCGTGGGAGGGGGTGTGGAGAGCGTTCCAGCTCCTGCAGCAGACGCTGTTGAGGAAACCGAGGAGGACATCAGTGACATGCAGACACAACTCGATGATCATGATGATGAAGCCGATCGCACTTGGGAGCCCGGTGCAGAAGGGGCTTCATAATCATCAGGAGAAGAGGGTTCCAGGTTGCCCGAGTCAGCAGCTGAGGCAGCAAGGTGGTAGTATGGTTGGCAGTCAGCATGGTGGCAGAATTGGGATGTCTGGAGCCAAACATGGCCTGCTGCGCAGCAGGCTACCTTCCCGGGAGGTAGTGGAGCAGGGGTTCCTGGAGTTGCCGGCAGTAGCAGTGAAGTAGTGCGGACTGTTGGTGGAAAAATTAGCTACTCGGCAGTGTGGCAGTTTTTCATCAAGCATCCGCAGGAGGGTAACCTGGCCACATGCAAGATGTGTAGACAGAAGGTCAAGCGTGGCCAGGACCCCAATGTTGGTACCACGGCCCTGCGGCAACATATGCAGCGTCACCATAAAGCGGCCTGGGAGAACTGAGGCTCCAAAGTGGGGGTCCAGCCTACTGAGTCAGCCAGTGCCACCCCGCTCCCAATTTCAGCCAGCCAAGGCTCCAGCACCTAAACCGAAGGAAGCTGTGTGCGTCATACCCATCCTCTGTCGCTACAGATGCTCCTGCTCCTCCTACTACAGGTCAGTCATCCCGCCAGCAATCCATCAGCGAAGCCATGTCCAAGAGACAACAGTATGTGCCCACTCATCCTATTGTGCAGAAGCTAAATGTGCTTCTGTCCAAGTTGCTGGTGCTGTAGTCCCTCCCTTTTCAGGTGGTGGATAGTGCACCTTTCAGAGAACTGATGGCTTGTGCCGAGCCGAGGTGGAGAGTCCCAAGCCGTCATTTCTTTGCAAAGAAGGAAATACCAGCCCTGCACAAATTTGTTGAACAGAAAGTGGGCCAGTCCTTGAGCCTGTCGGTGTGCACCAAAGTGCACGGCAGTACCGACATCTGGAGCTGTAACTATGGTCAGGGGCAATACATGAATTTTACGGCCCACTGGGTGAAGTGGTTCCGGCACAGCCACAACAGCAACTTGGACAGGTCGCGCCACTTCGGCCTCCACGCTCCCAGGCCGTTGTGCCTGTGACAGTGTGCGACTCCATCTCCTCATCCTCCGCCGTCTCCTCGGCCTCCACTGTTTTGTCAAGTCTCGCTGCCCCTCCAGCCTACCATGTGTGCCGGGCATGGCGGTGTCACGCTGTGCTTCACATGGTTTGCTTTGGCGAACGGAGTCACACAGGGGAGGAGCTGCTAAAATTCATTCATCAAGAAATCAGAACATGGCTTACTCCGCGAAAATTGGAAATGGGAACCATGGTGACTGACAATGGGAAGAACATCTTGTCTGCGCTGCGACAAGGAAGCCTGAGCCATGTGCCCTGTATGGCACACGTGTTCAACCTAGTTGTCAAGCGTTTTCTGAAGTCTTCCCCCCATCTGAAAGACATCCTAACAACGGGAAGGAAACTTTGTATGCACTTCAGCCACTCCTACACCGCCAAGCACACCCTTCTTGAGCTACAGCGTCAGAATGTTATTCCCCAACATAGTCTGATTTGCGATGTTTCCACCCATTGGAATTCCACCCTACTTATGTTAGATCGACTATACGAACAGAGAAAATCCATCAATGATTTCTTGATCATCCAAGCAGATAGGGGGACTTCCCCATGTAACTTTAATGTAAACCAGTGGCAGCTCATACGTGACACCTGCTGTGATTCCACTGCTTCATGTAATACAACACATGTAGGAAACCATGACTGGTCAGGGCACTGGAGACATGGCGCATACATTTCACGGCCTGTAACTATGGTCAGGGGCAATACATGTATTTTATGGCCCACTGGGTGAAGTGGTTCCTGCACAGCCACAACAGCAACTTGGACAGGTCGCGCCGCTTCGGCCTCCACGCTCCCAGGCCGTTGTGCCTGTGACAGTGTGCGACTCCATCTCCTCATCCTCCGCCGTCTCCTCGGCCTCCACTGTTTTGTCAAGTCTCGCTGCCCCTCCAGCCTACCATGTGTGCTGGGCATGGCGGTGTCAGGCTGTGCTTCACATGGTTTGCTTTGGCGAACGGAGTCACACAGGGGAGGAGCTGCTAAAATTCATTCATCAAGAAATCAGAACATGGCTTACTCCGCGAAAATTGGAAATGGGAACCATGGTGACTGACAATGGGAAGAACATCTTGTCTGCGCTGCGACAAGGAAGCCTGAGCCATGTGCCCTGTATGGCACACGTGTTCAACCTAGTTGTCAAGCGTTTTCTGAAGTCTTCCCCCCATCTGAAAGACATCCTAACAATGGGAAGGAAACTTTGTATGCACTTCAGCCACTCCTACACCGCCAAGCACACCCTTCTTGAGCTACAGCGTCAGAATGTTATTCCCCAACATAGTCTGATTTGCGATGTTTCCACCCATTGGAATTCCACCCTACTTATGTTAGATCGACTATACGAACAGAGAAAATCCATCAATGATTTCTTGATCATCCAAGCAGATAGGGGGACTTCCCCGTGTAACTTTAATGTAAACCAGTGACAACTCATACGTGACACCTGCTGTGATTCCACTGCTTCATGTAATACAACACATGTAGAAAACCATGACTGGTCAGGGCACTGGAGACATGGTGCATACATTTCACGGCCACATAAACCCCATGGGAGCTGAGGAGGAGCACAGTGAAGCACAGTTTAGTTTTGGCGAAATGGACGGTTTATCTAGTCATCTGACAGGAGAGGAGGAGCAGGAGCAGCCAGAGGAGCTAGAGGGTTGTGAGGAAGGCAACAGAGGACTCTCGCAGGTCTGACTCGGGGTGACCTCTGCGCTCACCTTCCACTGCCATGGCTGCTGGGGGGGTGGCAGGAACAGCAGCAGCTCCATCAGCAGCAGCCTCAGTCTTCAGTCGCTAATGAGTAGCTTTCTTCACCCGCATAGTGAGGCTACTCATGAGCATCAGGAAGACCTGGAGCAGGGCCTGAACCAGCAGGTCGTGTCATACCTTGAAATGACCATGCCAACACACCTTGAGGATCCGCTGGACTTCTGGGCGGCCAAACTTGACTTGTGGCCGCAACTGTCAGAGTTTGCCCTGCGAAAGCTGTCCTGCCCGGCCATTAGTGTGCCATCTGAGTGGATGTTTAGTGCAGCGGGGGCCATATTCACGCCAAGGAGAACTCGTCTGTCCACGAGAGACTCACCTTTGTGAAGATGAATCAGGCATGGATCAGCCAAGATTTCCACCCACCAATGGCTGATCCATGGTAGTAGCTGATTCATGGTAGCTACTAATGCTGCTGCCAACTCCAGGGTGTTTCTTTCAGGCAACATATGGGCTCCTAATGCTGCTGCCAACTCCAGGGTGTTTCTTTCAGGCAACATATGGCCTCCTAATGCTGCTGCCAACTCCAATGTGTTTTTCAGCCAATATATGGGCTCTTTATGCTGCTGATGCTGCTGCCGCCAACTCCAGGGTGTTTCTTTCAGGCAACATATGGCTCCTAATGCTGTTGCCAACTCCAGTGTGTCTTTCAGGCAATATATGGGCTGCTTATGCTGCTAACAACTCCAATGTGTTTTTCAGGCAACATATGGGCTCCTAATGCTGCTGCTGCTGCCAATTCCAGGTTGTGTCTTTCAGGCAATGTATGGGCTCCTAATGCTGCTGCCAACTCCAATGTGTTTTTCAGGCGATATATGGGCGCCTTATGCTGCTGCTGCTGCCAACTCCTGGTTGTGTCTTTCAGGCAATATATGGGCTCCTAATGCTGCTGCTGCTGCTGCTGCTGCCAACTCCTGGGTGTGTCTTTCAGGCAATATATGGGGTCCTAATGCTGCTGCCAACTCCAACGTGTTTTCCAGGCAACATTTGGGCTCCTAATGCTACTGCTGCTGCTGCCGACTCCTGGGTGTGTCTTTCAGGCAACATATGGGCTCCTAATGCTGCTGCCAACTCCAATGTGTTTTTCAGGCAATATATGGGCTCCTAATGCTGCTGCTGCTGCTGCCAACTCCTGGGTGTGTCTTTCAGGCAATATATGGGCATCTAATGCTGCTGCTGCCGACTCCTGGGTGTGTCTTTCAGGCAATATATGGGCTGCTAATGCTGCTGCCAACTCCAATGTGCTTTTCAGGCAACATATGGGCTCCTAATTCTGCTGCCAACTCCAATGTGTTTTTCAGGCAATATATGGGCTCCTAATGCTGCTGCTGCCAACTCCTGGGTGTGTCTTTCAGGCAATATATGGGCTCCTAATGCTGCTGCCAGCTCCTGGGTGTGTCTTTCAGGCAATATATGGGGTCCTAATGCTGCTGCCAACTCCAGTGTGTTTTCCATGCAACATTTGGGCTCCTAATGCTGCTGCTGCCAACTCCTGGGTGTGTCTTTCAGGGAACATATGGGTTCCTAATGCTGCTGCCAACTCCAATGTGTTTTTCAAGCAATATATGGGCTCCTAATGCTGCTGCCAACTCCAACGTGTTTTTCAGGCAATATATGGGCTGATTATGCTGCTGCCAACTCCAGTGTGTTTTCTGGCAATATATGAGCTCCTTATGCAGCTGCCAGCTCCAGTGTGTCTTTTAGACAATATCTTGGCTGCTGCTGCTGCTGCTGCCAACTCATGGGTGTGTCTATCAGGCAATATATGGGCTGCTTATTATGCTGCCAACTCAAATGTGCTGTTCAGGCAACATACGGGCTCCTAATGCTGCTACCAACTCCAATGTGTTTTTCAGGCAATATATGGGCTCATAATGCTGCTGCTGCCAACTCCTGGGTGTGTCTTTTAGGCAATATATGGGCTCTGAATGCTGCTGCCAACTCCAATGTGTTTTTCAGGCAATATATGGGCTCCTAATGCTGCTGCTGCTGACTTCTGGGTGTGTCTTTCAGGCAACATATGTGCTCCTAATGCTGCTGCCAACTCCAATGTGTTTTTCAGGCAATATATGGGCTCCTAATGCTGCTGCCAACTCCTGGGCATGTCTTTCAGGCAATATATGGGCTGCTAATGCTGCTGCCAACTGCAATGTGTTTTTCAGGCAATATATGGGCTCCTAATGCTGCTGCTGTTGCTGCCAACTCCTGGGTGTGTCTTTCAGGCAATATATGAGCTCCTAATGTTGCTGCCAACTCCAATGTGTTTTTCAGGCAATATATAGGCTCCTTATGCTGCTGCTGACAACTCTATGGTGTGTCTTCCAGGCAACATTTGGGCTCCCTATGCTGCTGCCAACTCCAGTGTGTCTTTCAGGCAATATATGGGCTGCTTATGCTGCTGCCAACTTCAATGTGTTTTTCAGGTAATATATGGGCTCCTAATGCTGCTGCTGCCAACTCCTGTGTGTGTTTTTCAGGCAATATATGGGCTCCTAATGCTGCTGCTGCCAACTCCTGGGTGTGTCTTTCAGGCAATGTATACGCTCCTTATGCTGCTGCTGCTGCCAACTCCAGGGTGTGTCTTTCAGGCAACATATGGGCTCCATCTGCTGCTGCCAACTCCAGTGTGTATTTCAGGCAATATATGGGCTGCTTATGCTGCTGACAACTCCAATGTGTTTTTCAGGCAATATATGGGCTGCTTATGCTGCAGCCAACTCCAGTGTGTCTTTCAGGCAATATATGGGCTGCTTATGCTGCTGCTGCTGCTGCCAACTCTTGGGTGTGTCTTTCAGGCAATATATGGGCTCCTAATGCTGCTGCTGCTACCAACTCATGGGTGTGTCTTTCAGGCAATATATGGGCTCCTAATGCTGCTGCCAACTCCAATGTGCTTTTCAGGCAATATATGGGCTCCTAATGCTGCTGCTGCCAACTCCTTGGTGTGTCTTTCAGGCAATATATGGGCTCCTAATGCTGCTGCCAACTCCATTGTGTTTTTCAGGCAATATATGGGCTCCTAATGCTGCTGCTGCTGCCAACTCCTGGGTGTGTCTTTCAGGCAATATACACGCTCCTTATGCAGCTGCTGCTGCCAACTCCAGGGTGTGTCTTTCAGGCAACATATGTGCTTCATATGCTGCTGCCAACTCCAGTGTGTATTTCAGGCAATATATGGGCTGCTTATTCTGCTGACAACTCCAATGTGTTTTTCAGGCAATATATGGGCTCCTTATGCTGCTGCCAACTCCAGTGTGTCTTTCAGGCAATATATGGGCTGCTTATGCTGCTGCCAACATGTGCTTTTCAGGCAACATATGGGCTCCTAACGCTGATGACAACTCCAATGTGTTTTTCAGGCAATATATGGGCTCCAAATGCTGCTGCTGCCAAGTCTTGGGTGTGTCTTTCAGGCAATATATGAGCTCCTAATGCTGCTGCTGCTGCCAACTCCTGGGTGTGTCTTTCAGGCCATATATGGACTCCTAATGCTGCTGCCAACTCCAATGTGCTTTTCAGGCAATATATGGACTCCTAATGCTGCTGCCAACTCCAATGTGTTTTTCAGGCAATATATGGGCTCCTAATGCTGCTGCTGCCAACTCCTGGGTGTGTCTTTCATGCAATATATGGGCTCCTAATGCTGCTGCCAACTCCAATGTGTTTTTCAGGCAATATATGGGCTCCTAATGCTGCTGCTGCCAACTTCTGGGTGTGTCTTTGAGGCAACATATGGGCTCCTAATGCTGCTGCCAACTCCAATGTGTTTTTCAGGCAATATATGGGCTCCTATTGCTGCTGCCAACTCCTGGGTGTGTCTTTCAGGCAACATATGGGCTCCATATGCTGCTGCCAACTCCAGTGTGTCTTTCAGGCAATATGTGGGCTGTTTATGCTGCTGCCAACTCCAATGTGCTTTTCAGGCAATATATGGGCTCCTAATGCTGCTCCTGCCAACTCCTGGGCGTGTCTTTCAGGCAATATATGGGCTCCTAATGCTGCTCCTGCCAACTCCTGGGCGTGTCTTTCAGGCAATATATGGGCTCCTAATGCTGCTGCTGCTGCTTATGCTGCCAACTCCTGGGTTTGTCTTTCAGGCAATATATGGGCTCCTAATGCTGCTGCTGCTGCCAACTCCTGGGTGTGTCTTTTAGGCAATATATGGGCTCCTAATGCTGCTGCCAACTCCAATGTGTTTTTCAGACAATATATGGGTTCCTATTGCTGCTGCTGCCAACTCCAGTGTGTTTTTCAGGCAATATATGTGCTCCTTATGCTGCTGCCAACTCCAGAGTGTGTCTTTCAGGCAATATATGGGCTCCTTATGCTACTGCCAACTCCAGTGTGTCTTTCAGGCAATATATGAGCTGCTTATGCTGCTGCCAACTCCAGTGTGTTTTTCAGGTAATATATGGGCTCCTAATGCTGCTGCCAACTCCAATGTGTTTTTCAGGTAATATATGGGCTTCTTATGGTGCTACCAACTCCAGGGTGTGTTTTTCAGGCAATATATGGACTCCTTATGCTGATGCCACCTCAAGGCTCTGTAATTGTGTCGCTCTGCAACAGCGATTCTAATAGTGATGCCTCTGATCTGCATGTCATACTTCTTTACAGTGTTATTTCACTAACACAGCACGCATCCTATGCATGTTACAGCAAGGCAAAATGTTCTACAATCCTATTGAGGCTCTCGGAAGGCCAGAAATAGCCGTTTTTAATAGCAATTCACTGCGAATAAATTCGGACCGAAACAATTTTTTCCGGAGAATTCGTCGAATCAGCCGATTCGAACTTTTAAAAAATTCACTCATCTCTAATCGTCAGCATAAAATTATAAACATATGGGAAGGCTACAATTTTTTTTACATTGCTGAGCCTGTTCTGTGAAAACTATGAAGGTTATTTAAGAAGGGATAGCGCCAGGTAGCGCCTCGTAGCAGCAGGCAGCGTCTGGTGAACGCGCTGTACGCAAAACCCCATTTATGAAAGCGAAATTGTATTTAAACAGCGTGTTTGACATTTTTATTTATTTTTTTTTGCTTGAATCATTGTGTGACCTCTCCTGGCTGCAAACAAACACTTTTAGAAACATTTTTGACTTTTTATATTTTTATGCAAAATTGTCATTACAGGTCTGGCACTAAAGTGTTAATGTCACAGTGTTAAAACAATGTCATTCCATGTGTTTTCACATTGTTACTGGTGGATATATGCTCAAAAACAGACTTTGATCACACTGCATCTGGAACTCTATGCTACAGTGCCCAGCTTTAGAGCGCCGATGCTGTGTGTGTGTCCTTTTTTGTATGGTAGTGGAGCGCTGAGTGCCGCAATGAGCTGGCGCTACTTCTCACTCCCTACAGCGCTGTACTGGTGTTAGAGCACCCAACAGACATCACATTCATCAATGCCGCCCAGATTACTACAGCAACTGAGGCGCTCTATTACAGCGCCCAATACCCGCTTACAGCGCCTACTAGCAGTCGCTCTAAGTGCCGCTATACAGATGCTCATCTGCCGATACCTAGCTTTAGTAATAAATCAGCCTCTATGAAATTGCAAGTGTTGAATTAACACTTTCTCAACTTGCTACCAACCAGATACACCAAACATAAGGGTTAGCAACTACCAAACTGGCCAACCCAGGACCCTGACACATATTTATTACTAATTACGAATTGCACAAACCTGTAAAAGAGAAAAAAAAGGGGATTGGTTTCAGCATGCTGGAGTGAGGATGCGTTTGTGGAGAGCTCCTCAGCCCCCAAAACTTATTTAGCAGATCAATAGGCAGTGCCAGCTCGCGGCTAGTAAATACGGGGGGCAACAAAAAGAGTTAGACCAAGGAACCCACCGGGGGGACTCCTGCAGTCAGCATCAGGAAATTATTTAAGGGATCCTGGGGCATCAGTGCAGTCTGAGTCTGAGTCTGAGTCTGAGGATCACAATGCTACATGGTCTCCGGAGAGCAGCGGCGACTCCCAAGCTGCAGCGCAAAACGGGACTGCCTGCTGACCGCTGCAAAGCAGTCAACCCGTGCATGAGAAGAGACCAATGAGTCATGACTGCGGAGAGGAAGGGTCTGGGTCTGTCCTCCAGAGGTGCCATTATGGCCTGAGATGGGGGAGTGGCTGCATCCCCCATGCTGTGCCCGTCTCCTCCACCCAGCTTCCTTCAGCCACAGCACAGATGCCACCGCTGCAGCTGGGGTCCTTCCTGCTGCTCCTTTTGCCCCCAACCATTGTCTAACAGAATCAAGTCCCCCGGGAGACTGTGGCATTGAAATGCAGATGATTGGGGCAGCCACCCGAGTGTGTCCCCATCTCATGCTGCCCACCCCTACAAATTACATGTGACCCACACAACGCTAACATAGTAGTCCAGCCTATGGTACCGGCACATGTGACTTTACTGAAGATAATCACTGGAGAGTGAGCCCTTCCATCTCAGGCTAGCCACAGGGCACACATTAAAACTAGATATGAGCGAACTTCTTGAAAGTTCGATTCGGGCGATTCGCCGAATTTCCGCCGGCCCGCTGACAGCGCAGCCGGCCTGCCCGCTCCCACCATGCCGGCATCTTTTTAAAAAGCAAACACTTACCTGCATGGTCGGAGCGTGGAGGCCGGCGCCGCTCTCAGGCGCCCTCTGATGACGCGTCCTCTGATGACAGCTGAGAGCGGCGCCGGCCTGCCCGCTCCCACCATGCCGGCATTTTTTTTTTTTTATTTCAGGGAAAATTCCGGTTCGTGCCGAATCGAATTTTCCCTGAAATTCGGAGCGAATTCCGGTTCGTCCGAACCGGTTCGCTCATCCCTAATTAAAACTTTATTTTTGTTCTTGAAAGAGTGCAGAACATCACCAACAAATGACTGATCTCTGTCTCCTGTCTCCTCACACCCCTCTTTGATAACCCTGCCTTCTGCCCAGGATTGGGAGCCGATAGATTTCTACAGTGGCAAGCCGACAAAGGTGTCCGCCTTGAACATACCTTAACTAATGCCTCTTCACTGTTGGACCTGCTAGGACAGAATAGGCTCCCCTTTGCTGCAGTGTAGCCAGCTGTCGGCTTTCCTTATTTCCTTTATAAACCTGGACTCATTGTTGATACCACACACCTCCCTAGAGGAGATTCTTTTGCAAAAGTCATCCCTTACTCATGTCCTTTATCTTGTATACCATATTTTATGGGACGCCTACCCTAAGGATAAACCAGGATTCATGCAAAAATGGAAGATCGAATTAGGCACTTCCATTACAAAAGCAGACAAAGCAATTTGACGGGCAGGCTGATTCATCACTAACGCCAGGTAGCGACAGAAGAGCGCCTGTAGCAGGCATTTTCAGAGCACCCGCTAGTAATCGCAGTGCTCGGCTGTGAGTCGCTAGTTTATAGTGACTCACATATACACTAAGGAAGAAGACCCCTGTCAAGCGCTACCCAAAACAATAATTTCATACAGGGAATGGTAAGTGTGCTACAACTGGTAATCCATATTGATACTCCAATACACAAAGGCCCTTATTTAACAAGGGATAGCGCCAGGTAGCGACTGGTGAGCGAACGGTAATGACTGTCACCACCACGAGAACGCCGGCTCCCCACCACAATCACACATTTATCAAGCCGATCCTGCTTAGTGACTGAGATAGCGCCATATAGCGACTCATTCATCATTATTCCAGCCTCACCCCACAGCGCCAGCGAGCGACCTTGAACAGCGACAGGTATGACCTCTCGCTACCTGGCGCTCTCCAATGCATTTCAATGGAACAATCTTTAAATATTCATAATTAATTGTTAATATATATTTTTTTTTTTAATGTGAAAATTTCTGTTACCACTTCTGCAATGTTAGATATTTTTTTTAAGGTAAGAAAAAAATTAAAAAAAAATTTGTACAGAATTGATATTACAGGTCTGATATTAATGTATTCATATTCCAAAATGTTTTTATAAACTTGTTTTTTTTTTGGTTTCCCAAAATATGGTTGTTTGGGGGTTAAAAAACTACTTTTAACCCATCGCCGCCAGCGCTCTGGGGTTTAAACATGCATTTCACAGCGCAAGAATTTTTGGAGCGTGATTTGTTAATGAATATGGTGGGAGCCGGTCGCTATGGCCAGTCGCTATCATGCGCACCCATACATCGCGGAACCTGTCAAATAGCGACTCATCACCTTGTATTCAACATTACTGCAAACCGACTCAGTCGCTATCAACAACCGAACAACGGCCAAGCACAGCGACTACGAGCAGGCGCTGTGAAAATACCGCTACAGTCGCTCAACTGTCGCTACCTGGCGCTATTAATAAATCAGCCTCAAAGAAAAACCTCTGTGGCTCCAGCAATCCACAGACCAAGGACAGTTTACCAACAAAGCACCACTCACCCCCCCAAAAATAAATCAATATCACTGACCAATCTTAATATCAATTCATTGAATGCATCAATATATTTGCTTAAAAAACACACATTAAGGACGGTACAACAACATTACAAACATTTAAAAACATATAAACAAGGCTAACCTCAGCAGGAGTGCCTTAAGGAACCCATTATCCCCAAAATATCCACAATATCCCTCCTATTAAACATAACCTATCAAAACTAATTATAAAGTGCCAATGTGCAAATGAGGTCAGTACATATACCACACAACTACTGACTGAAATAGATTCACCTCTGTGCAAAATATGATCCCCTCCTGCCGAGAGAGCGTATAATCCACCAGTTTATAGCGACTCAGTCGCTGTGCAGTAATGTTGAATACACTGTGACGAGTTTTGACCAGTACAGCGCTGTATGGGAGCGCATGTTAGCGACTGCTCATAGCGACCGACTCATAACATATTAAAAAAAAAAAGCCTCACACAACTCTGGCGCTGAAAAATGCTTCTCTGAAGCCCAGAGCGCAGGAGGTGGTGTGTTTAAAGTCTGTTTTTCAGCATCTATCAACTAGTAACAAAGCAAAAACATATGGAATTACATTGTAGCATCATTGTAACATGAACACTTTAATGGCAGAGCTGTAATGTCATTTCTGAAGAAATATATAAAAAATTAAAAAATTGTGAAAAAACTGCTTTTTCAATGCCAGAAGAGGTCACAGAATTTTGAAAAAAAAAAAAAAAACAAATACCCCTCTCCTGGCTGCAAACAAACACTTTTACAAACTTTTTTTAATTTTTATATTTTTATGCAGAATTGTCATTACAGGTCTGGCACTAAAGTGTTAATGTCACAGTGTGATGTAACGTAATTCCATGTGTTTTTGCTTTGTTACTGGTGGATATGTGTTCAAAAACAGACATTATTTACACAGCATCTGGCGCTCTATGCTATAGCGCCCAGATATAGAGCGCCGACGCTGTGTGTGTGTGTCCTTTTGATAAGTATGATGTGGAGCGCCGAGAGTCGGTTGCACTGAGCTGGCGCTACCTCTCGCTCGCTGCAGCGCTGTACTGGTGTTAGAGCGTCCAACATACATCACATTCATCAATGCCGGCCAGGTTACTACAGCGACTGAGGCGCTCTGTTACAGCGGCCGATACCCGCTTACAGTGTCTGCTAGTGGTCGCTCTAAGCGCCGCTATACAGACGCTCATCTGCCGATACCTGGCGCTAGTAGTGAATTAGCCTCCACGTATTGGTGCGTTTGCAACCATTTACATACTGATTTTATTATTCGTACTCTCACCCTAGTGTTTACTGCTTTGGACATACAATAGTTTAGAATAAAGAAGTCCAGCTGCTGCTCCCTGCACATGCAAAAGAAGAAAAGTTATAGTACTCTCTTTTTTCTGTGCATGTTTTTTGAATGAAATTGTTACAGTACATACCGGTATGTTTTTTTTGTTATATTTTGGTACTACTTATGAACTGGCAACCGTTGCCAGGGTGTGAAGAGGCTGGAGCCCTTATTTATGAAGAAATAGCGACAGGTAGCGACAGGTGAGCGGCCGGTAATGACAGGCCCCGCCACGAGAACGCCGGCTCCCCACCACAATCACACATTTATCAAGCCAATCCTGCTTAGCGACTGAGATAGCGCCAGATAGCCACTCATTCATCATTATTCCAGCCTCAGCCCACAGCGCCAGCGTCCGACCTTGAACAGTGACAGGTATGACCTCTCGCTACCTGGCGCTCTCCAATGCATTTCAATGGAGCAATCTTTAAATATTCATAATTAATTGTTATTTTTTTTTTTTTTTTTAAATGTGAAAAATTCTGTGACCACTTCTGCCATTTTAGATTTTTTTAAGGGAAAAAAAATGTACAGAATTGATATTACAGGTCTGATATTAATGTATTCATATTACTAAATTATTAAAAAAAACTTGTTTTTTTTGGTTTCCAAAAATATGGTGGTTTGGGGGTTAAAAAACGACTTTTAACCCATCGCCGCCAGCGCTCTGGGGTTTAAACATGCATTTTACAGCGCGAGAATTTTTTGAGCGTGGCTAGGGCCAGTCGCTATCATGCGCTCCCATACAGCGCGGAACCTGTCAAATAGCGACTCCTCACCCAATATTCAACATTACGGCAAACCGTGGCTATCAACTACCGAACAACGGCCAAGCACAGAGACTACTAGCGGGCGCTCTGAAAATGCCGCTACAGTCGCTCAACTGTCGCTACCTGCCGCTATTAATGAATCGGCCTCCCCGAGTGAAACAATGTTATTTGTAGAATTTGCATTTTCCTAAAGATATCTGCTCGATTAAAGAAGTCCAACTGCTACATCCTCCAGATGCACAGAAGAAAGGACATATACAGTGAGTTCTAAAATCTTATTGTTTTGGGCCTTTTCAGTGTAATTCATCTGGGGATATCTACTTCTATTGGTGAGGGTTCTATATGTCCTACTGCTTTCTATTACCAATTGATTTTCCTTGTTTTTTATGTTTTTTATTATATTTCGAGCATCAACAAAGATCCTGAAAAATCATGCTAAACACTTTAAAAAAAAATCAAGTGTTACAAACTACTCTTCAATATATTTAGCTGTGTTGGTTACATAGATTAATCTGTGATTTAATATTTAATCTTTGATTAAAATAATTTCAGTTAATCTTTGTAAATTAAGATGTTTATTTTGATGATGGTGTCAGTAGGTGACACTGTGTGCCAACAATGTTGTATTACATTCTGCAATTAACAGTGATATTTCAGGCAAGAGCAATTCTTAGGTCATCACTAAGTCATTGCAAGGCTACGTTTGCCACTGTCCTTACATAGTTAATACAGTTGAAATAAGACATATGTCCATAGAGTTCAACCAAGGATGTTGGGGAAGTTATTTTTTATTTAGCTAATAGTAACTGTTAATGTTATTTTCTTCTAAATAAGCATCTAATCCTTTATTGAAGCTGTCAGCAGTTGATGCTGTAACAAGCTTCTGGGGGAGGCTACTCCACAGATTTATAGGTCTTATGGTAAAAACAATTGTCGCCTCCGGAGACTGAATTTGTTTTTTTCCAGTCGAAGGGAGCGCCCCCTTGTCTTTAGAGAGGATTTAACCTGAAATAGTATTCCCCCATATTTTTTGTATGGGCCATTTATATATTTATACAAGTTAATCATGTCCCACCTCAGCTGTCTCCTCTCAAGACTAAACAGATTTATTCTTGTAATTAGAGATGAGCGAAATTCGGGTTCGTCCGAATCGAACTTTAACGAATCGCTTATCTCTGGTGGGAGCGGGGAGGCCAGCCGCGCTGTCAGCGGGCGGCGGAAGCCGGCTTTCGCCGCCCACTGACGGCGCAGCCGGTCTCCCCGCTCCCACCATGCCGGCATTTTTTTTTATTTCAGGGAAAATTCGGTCAGCACGAACCACTAAAAATTCGGGTTCGTGCTGAATCAAATTTTCCCTGAAATTCGGAGCGAATTCAGGTTCGTTAGAACCGATTCGCTCATCCCTACTTGTAATCTTTCCTCATAACTAAGATCCTTCAATCCTCTGATTAGTTTGGTGGCTTCTCTGCACCCTTTTCATAGTCAGAGCGTCCTTTCTATGAATGGGTGCCCAGAACTGGACGGCATATTCCAGGTGAGGGCACACCAGTGACTTGTAAAGAGGCAAAATTACATCCCTATTCCGTGATTCCAGGCCTCTATTAATGCATGATAATATTTTATTAGCTTTGGAAGCAGCTGCTTGGCATTGCATTCTGTTATTTAGCCTGTGATCTACCATTACCCCCAGATCCTTCTCAACTAGTTTTACTCCTCCGAGGATATATGTGGCCTTCAGGTTATTAGACCCCAAGTGCATGACTTTACAGTTCTCCACATTGAACTTAATTTGCCAAGTGGAGCCCAGACACGAAGTCAGCCTGAAGCTTGTGAACATCTTCAATAGACTGCACTGTGCTACATATCTTTGTGTCTTCTGCAAAAATAGAGACAGTGCTTCTAATCCCATCTTCTATGTCGTTTATAAACAAGTTGAATAATAGTGGGCCCAGGACTGAACCCTGGGGTACAATCGGTAACCATTTAGACTAATCTATGAACAAAATAGGTGAGATGCTTTATCCTACCAGAATATTGCACACCTGTTTTACTCTACTAGTGCAGTGGATTTTTTGTGTTTCATTAACCATTCAGAGTAGACATCATTAACCACAACTCTCTGAGCACGATCCTTCAGCCAGTTTTAAAATCCAGTTACAAACTATATTTTCTAATCCTGAAGATCTCAATTTCCACAATAATCGTCTACGGGGGACAGTGTCAAATGCTTTTGCAAAAACTATGGGGGTTATTTAAGAAGGGATAGTGCCAGGTAGAGCCTCGTAGCAGCAGGCAGTGTCTGGTGAACGCCGGGCGCTGTACGAGAAACCACATTTAAGAAAGCGAATCTGGTGAGCGCCTCTAACAGTGCCATGTAGTGTCACATGTATTAATCCAGGCGGCTCAGAGCATAGCACCTCTCGCTCACTGCAGCGCTATACTGTTGTTAGAGCGCCCAACACACATCACATTCAATGCCAGCCAGGTTACTACAGCGCCCGATACCCGCTTACAGCGTCTACTAGCGGTCGCTCTAAGCGTCGCTATACAGACACTCATCTGGCAATACCTGGCACTAGTAGTGAATCAGCCTCTAAGTCTACACATCATCAATAATCAACTGAGGGCAAATATTGTATATAAAATGAATCCTTTACAAATATTTTACTAAACACACTTTTGAAAGCCCAGCCATGAAAACGTGTTTTTATTAATGCAATTCCAGCGTGGAGAGGGCTAAATATCTTTAAGGTTTAAGAACCGAAACCTAAGAGGAGAACATCAAGGAAGTGTCTAAGATAATGATTAGGTGAAAGGTCAATGGCGCCAGGGCAGAATGAAGAGCGATATATTTCAGGAGCTGATTATAAGGGTTCTTTCTTCCGGCTGAGGACGTTGCCTTATAAATCCACTTTGCAGAATTCAGCGCCAAAGGGCAAAGCCTTGTTAAGCCTCAATGGTGATTTTTTTTCCCCCCTGTTGACATCTGCAGGATTAATGAGCAAGTGGAAGCAATGAGGAATTGAAGGTTGAGGAGCTTTTGCAGGTGGCGTATTTAATAAAATACTTGAAATTTCCCATCGATCAGCCCTCTAAGCTTGTTTCTTTTTCACGCTTGGCTGACTTTTAATGATACTTTAATGTATGGATTTAAAAAATATATATATCATGGAGCTATTCAAAAAAAGGCACTCACCATGGAAATTACAGATATATAGAGGAGATCATTCTAACCATATAATTTCCAAAAAAGCTCAATGGATATTGGTAATGTTCCATTTATATTGAATATAGCATGGAAAACAATGAGCCTGTAGACTAATTGTCGTCATTGATATTATGCAGAGAGTGTGATGGTGTTTAACTGACACTATTTTCTCTGATACTGTAGCAGCATTTGTATTTAGATACACAATTTATTTTAAGTTACATTTTCTCTGAATCACTTAAGGAAAAAATAACGATGTGATATATTGTATATTTAAAACCCAGCACGATAGATTCCCAGGCTGATTGATTCCCTCCCCACCGGGGCATCCAAAATCACAATGCTCTGCTGTTTGAATCCCCCCAGGTTTCCCCATTCACTTACCTTGCTTCCCGGTCCAACGGTGCATGTGCGACCCGCCGCCCGCATCCCCGCTACTCCTCTAGCAGGGCCCGTGCCCACCCCAGGCGTTTGTGAGCAGGCTCTGTTTGTCAAAGAACCAGGACTGTTCCTCTGGTTTCCCAGCAGAGGGCACCAAGGATCCCCGTGCGCTCACATTTTCGCACTAGACATAGTAGAGCCAGTAAGTGTGTGAATATGCGTGCGCATTTGTGCACCGTATGATTCGAAGAATTTGTGCGCAAAGCGCGAAAATATGCTCTCTTTTGCGCATGCGCAGGGGCCATTAAATACTGGCGAGCTCTGAGCTCCATTGCCAGTTGGTCATTTCCCCTGCCTGTTCCCGAGTTCCAGTTTTCCATTCCTGTGTACCAACCTGGCTTGTTCATGACTACTCTCCTGTTCTCCTGATGACCTCGGCCTGTTTACAACTTCGATCCTGTTCTGCCTGTCCACGACCTCAGCCTGTTTATGACTTTGATCCTGGTTTGCCTGCCCACGACTTCGGCTTGTTATGACTTTGATCCTGTTCTGCCAGCCACAACTTCAGCTTGTCCCTTGTCTCCAGTCCAGGTCTGGTCTGTCTTCTACCCAGAACTTGGCAAAACCCACTCCTAGGTTGCCTGACCTGGGTCCTCCCTGCAGCCCAGCCTATCCTCACCTTTAGAGGCTCTAGTAAAAACCAGATTGGTCCTTAGATTCCAGGCTTCCCGGTCGAGAAGTGAGCCAGTTCTTAGTCTCCGCAATCAGGGTTCATTCCCGGTAGCCTGACACTGTTAGAGGGAAGCGGAGGATGCGGCTGCCAGCGCGCTCAGAGCCTCTGGCTTTAGACAATGTCTTAGATGGAGTGATGTCAGCGGCTCCGAGCGCGCTGATTGGATGAGCAGCCACGCATGCGCCGTAGGACTCGGAAGAGGTGAGTTTCCTTGGGCAATCTGGGGGTTGCACACCCACGAACGGCATGCCCCGGGGGAAAGGTCCAAAACCCAGGATGGTCAAAATCCTGGGTTTTGGTCCACTTTGACACTATTATCTCTGATACTGTAGCAACATTTGTATTTAGATACACAATTTATTTTAAGTTACATTTTCTCTGAATCCCAAAATGGCAAGTGGACCAAAACCCAACATGATCGGATTCCTGGGCCGATCGATTCCCTCCTCCGGGGCATCCAAAATCAGTATGCCCCTCTGTGTGAAACCCCCCAGGTCACCCGTTCACTTACCTTATTACTATATCCCCGCTATCCCTCTAGCAGGGTGCGTGCCCGCGCCAGCCATTTGTGAATGGCCGGCGCAGGCAAGCTGCATGTTAGAGGGAAGTGGGGGATGCAGCTGCCAGCAAGCTCTGAGCCACTGGCCTTAGAAGTCATCTTAGATGGCGTGTCGAGCGGTTCCGAGCATGCTAATTGGCCGAGCAGCCGTGTATGCGCCGTAGAACTGGGAGGAGGTCAGTTTCTTCGGGTGATCTGGGGGGTTTCCCACAGAGGGGCACCCCCGATCGGGGTGCTCCGAGGGAAAGGACCAAAACCCAATATAAATAAAGGGGGGTGGGAGCAGCTCAATCGCAATTATTTATACAACTAAATATCAAGCAACAAACATGTCTAGCTATGTGGAAAGACAGAGATTTGGTTGCATATATCTGCAGATACATGTGGAAGCCACACTGCCCCAGCAAGGCACTCTGTGTTTAGTGTGGTCCCTACTCTTAATTTTGAGTCTCCAACATTGGGACATGCAATGCAGACAAATATTTAAGAGCTACTCACCTGGGAAGCTGCCAGCCTCCCTTTAGAACACTTCACAGGTGAGTAGCTCTGGCTGCATTGCATGTCCCAACTTTGGGGACTCAAAAATAAGAGTAGGGACCACACTAAACACAGAGTGCCTTGCCGGGGCAGTGTGGCTTCCACATGTATCTGCAGATATGTGCAACCAAATCTCTGTCTTTCCACACAGCTAGACATGTTTGGTGCTTAATACTTAGATGATGAGAGGGTTAAACTGGGCGGTAAATTGGTTCCCAGGCCCTGAATAATAATGATGATGATTTTGTATAAATAATAGTGATGGAGCTACTCCCACCCCCTTTGCCCAAAACCCAATATAGTCAAAATCCTGGGGTTTGGTCCACTTTAACTGACACTATTGTCTCTGATACTGTAGCAACAGTTGTATTTAGATACACAATTTATTTTAAGTTACATTTTATCTAAATAACAATATGACCTGTGTATATTAAAAGTGACCAAAACCCAGCACGATCGGTCCAGGAATCTATAAGATTCCGGGGCCGGACGATTCCCTCCCCCCGGGGCATCCAAAACCAGGATGCCCCTCTGTGTGAAACCCCCCAGGTTGCCCTTTCAACTTACCTTGCTTCACGGTCCAACGGCCCATTGTAAAAATCCTGGGTTCTGGTTTAACTGACACTATTATCCCTGATACTGTAGCAACACTTGTATTTAGATACACAATTTATTTTAAGTTACATTTTCTCTGAATCACATGAGGAGGAAATAATGGTCAGACAGGCCCATCTGAAAACAAGGACATTTCTTAGTGGGCCGTTTAATTCAAAAGCCCCACCCCATGCACTGGGTCCTGGGTACCTTGTTTTGCTACCAGTTACAGATGCGCTATTCTTCACTCTGAGTTTTGTTCAGCTTCCGGCCGGTGTTCCATTGTGCACATTGCATGAGATGAGTATAAAACAAACTTTCAAGGGTAATCTTCATGTAAAGAAAGAAAAAGTATAAACTCAGACTGGTCCATTGGTAAAATCTATTATCAGTTGTGGGCAATAAATAGAACCCGACTTTCTATAATCTACAAAGTTAGCCATTTTCTCCTGTGTCACCCTTCTGTACTCAGTTATATGGGAGGTCACAGCCCCAGAAAAGGACGCATCAGCATTGCAGCCCCATCTTTCACATGTCTTCCTATACAGGGGGAAGTGTAAGAACCAATGTATGGACATTGGTAGTCAAACTGCAGCAAGAAACCCATTCAGGGGAATGTGTGGGGTAGAATGAATAAAGGAATAAAACACACCACACCAGATATATAAGAACCAATTTAGAATGTAACAGTTAAATATTAGGCAAAGTACTGAACACAATAGTTGGTGTATATAGCCACTGGATTAAGGCAATAAATAACTGTAGAAGAATCTAGTGGAATTTCTACTTTTGAAGAATATGGAGGGGGGGGGGGGGGGATATCTCAACAAAGGCTAAACCTGTGTCTAGGTTAACTTTAAAACACACTGTATGCTCTGTGTAATTCAAACAATCCATCAATACACACAAAATCTGTTTAAAATTGAATATACATATTATATAATAAACTTCAGGTAGATGATGCTTTAAATTTGTCATTATGAGGCTAATTCATTTCTAATGGCAGGTATCAGCAGATGAGCACCTGTATAGCGGCGCTTAGAGCGACCACTAGTAGACTCTCATGTGCGGCTATTGGGAGCTGTAACATAGCGCCTCGGTCGCTGTAGTAACCTGACCGGCATTGATGAATGTGATGTATGTTGGGCACTCTAATACCAGTAGAGCGCTGCAGGGAGCGAGAGGTAGCGCCAGCTCAGTGAGTCCGACACTCGGCGCTCCGCACCTTACCATGCTATAGCGTCTGCGCTCTAAAGCTGGGCACTATAGCATAGAGCGCCAGACGCTGTGTGATTAAAGTCTGTTTTTCAACACATATCCACCAGTAACAAAGTGAAAACACATGGAATGACATTGTTATAACATTGTGACATTAACACTTTAGTGCCAGACCTGTAATGACAATTCTGCATAAAAATATAAAAAGTCCAAAAAGTTTCTAGAAGTGTTTGTTTGCAGCCAGGAGAGGTCACACAATGATTGGAGCAAAAAAAAAAAAAGTCAAACACGCTGTTTAAGCACAAGCAAATGAACGTCCATTGAAATTTATGGGAGAGCGACACTGAGCAAAAGGTAATACCTGGCGCTCTGGAAGCTAGAGCGCCGGCGCTATACACTGAGCCGCCTGTAATAATACATCGGAGGCTACATGGCGCTGTTAGAGTCGCTCACCAGATTCGCTTTCATAAATGTGGTTTTGCGTCCAGCGCCCGACGTTCACCAGATGCGGGAATATGCTTTAATCCCGCTGCTTCTTTCTCTTGCCAATGAGATGCTGGTAAGGAGAGACTATCACCTCTGTGCTCTGTGTCCCATCCTCATGTCAATGCTCCCAACACAGGGGAAAACCTGCCATGCTGTGCACAATGCATACTGGCACCAACAGCGAATCCGGCAGCTAAGTTAAAATCGCTTCCTCTCTCTGCATAAATACACACTTGCTGGATGCCGATTCCTCTATCTCTGCGCACCAACTTCTTCTCCTTCCCTGTCAAGTGTCTGCATTGTCACCCCAGGGGAGGGGCAGAGACAGAGAGCGGAGCTCTCAGGGGCGTAGCTAGGGGGAAGAAGGGGGGGGGACTTGCTCTGGGTGCCGCAGGTCAGGGGGGGTGCCAAATGGGGGCCCGAGTACAGGTGGGGCATTTCAAATCTTTGCCCTCGGTGCATCAAATAGGGGCCCGAGTACAGGTAGGTGGGGCATTTCAAATCTTTGCCCTCGGTGCATCAAATAGGGGCCCGAGTACAGGTAGGTGGGGCATTTCAAATCTTTGCCCTCGGTGCATCAAATGGGGGCCCGAGTACAGGTGGGGCATTTCAAATCTTTGCCCTCGGTGCATCAAATAGGGGCCCGAGTACAGGTGGGGCATTTCAAATCTTTGCCCTCGGTGCGACAAATGGGGGCCCGAGTACAGGTGGGGCATTTCAAATCTTTGCCCTCGGTGCATCAAATGGGGGCCCGAGTACAGGTGGGGCATTTCAAATCTTTGCCCTCAGTGCCTCAAATGGGGGCTCGAGTACAGGTAGGGGCACCATTTCAAATCTTTGCCCTCGGTGCATCAAATGGGGGCTCGAGTACAGGTAGGGGCACCATTTCAAATCTTTGCCCTCGGTGCATCAAATGGGGGCCCGAGTACAGGTGGGGCATTTCAAATCTTTGCCCTCGGTGCGACAAATGGGGGCCTGAGTACAGGTGGGGCATTTTTAAATCTTTGCCCTCGGTGCATCAAATGGGGGCCCGAGTACAGGTGGGGCATTTCAAATCTTTGCCCTCGGTGCGACAAATGGGGGCCTGAGTACAGGTGGGGCATTTCAAATCTTTGCCCTCGGTGCATCAAATGGGGGCCCGAGTACAGGTGGGGCATTTCAAATCTTTGCCCTCAGTGCCTCAAATGGGGGCCCGAGTACAGGTAGGGGCACCATTTCAAATCTTTGCCCTCGGTGCATCAAATGGGGGCCCGAGTACAGGTAGGGGCACCATTTCAAATATTTCGCCCTCGGTGCATCAAATGGGGGCCCGAGTACAGGTAGGGGCACCATTTCAAATCTTTGCCCTCGGTACATCAAATGGGGGCCCGAGTACAGGTAGGGGCACCATTTAAAATTTTTGCCTTCAGTGCATCAAATGGGGGCCTGAGTACAGGTAGGGGCACCATTTCAAATCTTTGCCCTCGGTACATCAAATGGGGGCCCGAGTACAGGTAGGGGCACCATTTAAAATTTTTGCCTTCGGTGCATCAAATGGGGGCCCGAGTACAGGTAGGGGCACCATTTAAAATTTTTGCCTTCGGTACATCAAATGGGGGCCCGAGTACAGGTGGGGCATTTCAAATCTTTGCCCTCGGTGCATCAAATGGGGGCCTGAGTACAGGTAGGGGCACCATTTCAAATCTTTGCCCTCGGTGCATCAAATGGGGGCCCGAGTACAGGTAGGGGCACCATTTCAAACCTTTGCCCTCGGGGCCAAAAAGCTTAGCTACTCCTCTGTACAGACCCTTGGGCTGTAATGTGAATCCAGCATATTCACACCTTATTCTGCACCACTGGCCAGTCATGGGGCATTTTACTTTAGTCATAAAAACCTTTACCCAGATTCAGTTGGCGCCCCCTGACCCACAGCACTCGGGCACAAGCCTCCCCTCCACCCCCCTAGCTACACCACCCCTGGGCAGGTGTCATAGACGGTTTCAGGTGCTGGTCAGCAGCTCATGATGTAGCCAGACATGATGATTGATAGGCTTTGAGGTCTGCAGGAGGGAAGTGATCAGCAACAAGGAGGTACTGGAGGGGGTCAGATGTGACAATGGCCAGCAACAAGGCTGTAACTTAAAGTTTGGTAAGTTTGACAAGTGGTCAGTATCAGGGGCAAAGACTCCACATGCGATTAGACCTAGCAAGTGGTTAGCAACAGGTGTTGTCAATCCAAACATGGCAGGGTCAGCAAAGGGTGAAGCAGAAATTCCAGGCGGGAAACAGTCAAACTGTTGCTCTTGTTGGTTAGCAGCAAGGTCAGAATTCCTGGATGAGATCAGGCATGGCATGTGGTTGGAACAAGGACAGGAAATCCAGATGTGATCATATTTGGCAAGTGGAGAAAAAGGGGGGGGGGGAGGAAAGGAGGGTACTGTGGAAATATTGTAGCTAGTTATCACTAGTAAAGGCAGTTTTTTGGCTTTCTATAGTGGTGACCGGCTACTTTTCTCTCTAATTAAGGAACGGGATGAGGGGTCCGCTGGCAGGCTGATTCATCATTAGCGGCAGGTAGCGACAGATGAGCGTCTGTAGCAGGCATTTTCAGAGCGCCCGCTAGTAGTCGCAGTGCTCGGCCGTGAGTCGCTACTTTATAGCGACTCAGTCGCTGTTCAGTAATGTTGAATACATTGTGAGGAGTCGCTATTTGACCAGTACAGCGCTGTATGGGAGCGCATGTAAGCGACTGCTCATAGCGACCGACTCACACCATATTCAGGAAAAAAACAGCCTCACAAATCTCTGGCGCTGAAAAATAGTTGTTTTTAAGCCCAGAGCGCAGGAGGTGGTGTGTTTAAAGTCTGTTTTCAAGCATCTATCAACTAGTAACAAAGCGAAAACATATGGAATTACATTGTAACAACATTGTAACATGAACACTTTAATGCCAGACCTGTAATGTCATTTTTGAGGAAATATTTAAAAAATGAAAAAATTATGAAAAAACTGCTTTTTCAAAGCCAGAAGAGGTCACAGAATTATTTGTGATTTTTTTGAAAAAAAAAATAACCCATTTAAAGAGAAGAAAAGGATCGTCCATTGAAATGTATGGGAGAGCGAGAGGTCATACCTGGCGCTGTGCAAGGCTGAACGCCAGCACTGTTCGCTGAGGCTGTGAAAATGATGAATCAGACGCTACATGGCGCTATCCCAGTCGCTAAACAGATTCTGCTTGATAAATGTGGAACTGTGTGCCGTGTCCGGCGTTGACCAGTCGCTATCTGTCGCTACCTCTCATTAACCAGGCGCTACCTGACACTATCCCTTCTTAAATAAGGGCCTCAGTCTCACTTGGGATCTTGGGAAGTCCCAACGTGAGAGTGGCTGAATCCCTATGTACCTGCTAGTCACTCACTATTATCTTTTCTATTAGTATTACTTTATTTACATTATTTTAACAACAATATTGTGTGCAGTGCAATGTAAGGTCTTAGGGTAAAGGGCCTCTTAAATGGATGCTGTTTCCAACCCTACTGTACCATTTTGTCGGGATACCCACGTTTTCTGCATTAACATTAGAATAAAACAATCCAATTCAACAACAAACTCGTGTAAATAACTCAGAATTCACTGTAACTTGCATGTAATTGCATGTTCCTTGGCCATTGTCTTTAAAAACAAAGATATCTTAATCACCTGGCTGCCTGTTAATTGCACTTTAATTACAGGACCTTAACAACCCAGCCCTATAGACAGGTTCCAGATACCAAGCGATCCTCTTTTGTTGTAGAATGGATTAGCTTTCAGGAATCCCCGGATATGTGTTTAAATTTATACACATTTTCAATGTACGAATAACAAGCTCAGTTTATCAAAGCCAAAAACCCTACAGTGCTTAATGAGAGGAGAGCTACGGTGCCTAATGCTTAATTTGCACCATCTATGGAGCTTTTTTTTAATGAAAGGTTACGCGCAAGGCCACAGTAAGACGCGAACTAGCCTTTGTATTCATTTCAATTTGTCAATAATGTGCCGTAAATTAAAGCTGTAAATGGTAGGTAAAGAACAAATTAAATTCTGGCAAAAAAAAAAAAAAACATGCTACACTTGAATGGGTTAGAAACAAAATTACTCATAAGGCACCTCGAAGAAGCTTTAGAGAAAAGGAAAATGAATGCATGTAATAAATCGCATGGGAATGTTTTTAGTATAGTTCTGCATACGGGTTGCGGATGATCTTTATTTCAACAATATGGGTGCATCAGGCACAGACACCAATTAAATAAAAAATGAATGATAGTCTTTACATAAAAACATAAAAGGTTGACATCAGAAGGAGACCATAAGGTCCATTTTGGGAGTTATTTAAGAAGGGATAGCGCCAGGTAGTGCTTCGTAGCGGCAGGCAGTGGCTAGTGAACGCCGGGCGCTGTACGCAAAACCACATTTAAGAAAGCGAATCTGGTGAGCGCCTCTAACAGCGCCATGTAGCGTCACATGTATTACTAGAGGCGGCTCAGCATATAGCGCCGGCGCTCCAGGGTCAGGAGCGCCATGTAGTACCTGTTGCTCTGTAACGTTCTCCCATACATTTCAGTGGGGTTTCATTAGTTGTGTATAAACAGCGTGTTTGGCAATTTAATGTTTTTTTTTTTTTTACTCAAGTCATTGTGTGACCTCTCCTGGCTGCAAACTAACACTTCTATACATTTTTTAGACTTTTTATATTTTTATGTAGAATTGTCATTACAGGTCTGACACTAAAGTGTTAATGTCCCAGTGATAAAACAATGTCATTCCATGTGTTTTCCCTTTGTTACTGGTGGATATCAGGCTCATTCATTACTAGCGCCAGCTATCGGCAGATGAGCGTCTGTACAGAGGCGCTAAGAGTGACCTCTAGTATACGCTGTGATCGGCTATTGGGCACTGTAACAAAGAGCCTCAGTCGCTGTAGTAACCTGGCTGGCATTGATGAATGAGATGTATGTTGGGAGCTCTAACACCAGTACAGCGCTGCAGGGAGCGAAAGGTAGCGCCAGCTCATTGTGACCGACTCTCAGGGACTAAATATATATATATTTATATATAAGGGTGCTGTAACCTAGCGTTGCGGTCGCTGTAGTAACCTGGCTGGCACTGATGAATGTGATGTGTGTTGGGCGCTCTTACAACAGTATAACGCTAGGTAGCGCCAGCGCAGTGCGCCCGGCA
Source organism: Gastrophryne carolinensis (assembly GCA_027917425.1). NCBI lineage: Eukaryota > Metazoa > Chordata > Amphibia > Anura > Microhylidae > Gastrophryne > Gastrophryne carolinensis. The sequence continues at coordinate 28,952,206 of CM051244.1, read as the reverse complement.
CTCGGCGTTCCACACCATATTTAACAAAACACTACACACACACAGCGTCGGCACTCTAATTCTGGGTGCTATAGCATAGAGTGCCAGATGCTGTGTGATCAAAGTCTGTTTCTGAACACATATCCACCAGTAACAAAGCAAAAACACATGGAATGACATTGTTTCAACACTTTGACAATAACACTTTAGCACCTGTAATGACAATTCTGCATAAAAATATAAAAAGTCCAAAAAGTTTCTGAAAGTGAGGCACTACCTGGCGCTATCCCTTCAAAAATAACCCCCATAGTGACTGGTCACACTAACAATATTCATTGCAATAGAAAGGACGTTTTAGGCCTTGGCACATCCCTTCATTGGAGTGAATGGAATGGACATGCATGTGAGACAGCAGTGAAGCTGGCCTGGACACTAGGTGTCGCCCTGACTGCACGTCAGGTCTGGAGTTTCTCCACAGCCTGGGAGCATGCCTCTCTTCAGTTCAGCTTTCGGCTGGCTCCCTTTCTGGAACTTTCTCCTGCTATATGCTGCTCCACCCGCAGATGGCTCTGTCCTGTAGAGGTGTGGGTAATCAACCAGCACCTGTGTGACTTCCTGCTCTATATAAGCTGTTCCACCCATTTAGCAGTGGATCAGCGTTGAATTGTCATTTTGAACCCTGATCCCAGATCCCAGAACTATGAACCATGATCCCAGAACTCTGAACTCTGAACCTAGGACTCCCGCCACAGCTATTGTGTTTTCCGCCTTGAATCCGTCTTTGGACTTTCTTTAGATCTCTATTCATGTATGTTTCCTGACTCCTCTTGTGTATTCATTCAGCAGCCAGAGTGTGTGTATGTTTGCTTGTATTTTTGCACAGCAGCCTTAGCACTCAGTGATCACCTTTATTCTTGTATAGTTATTGCAGCACCTGTTTGTTATATGTACACTTATGGAAATCTGTACAGCAGTCTGCTTGGTGTGTGCACTGTTTGTCACTATTACACACGGTTGCCGCATATCCACCTTTGTGTTGCAGCTTCAATTTCTGGTCATTCTCTACAATCAGGATTTCTCCAGTGAGAAATCCCTGACAGCACAGTTGGAGAATTGACAGGCATAGACCACAGAAATCCCACCTATGGCTGCTGATCGGTTCCCAAGCCTTTGAAAGGCTCAGACGGTATGTAGTGGTGTGTGATGCACTTCCCGTAATCCATTGAGGGGAGTGAGTACCTCTCTTGCCCTACCCCCAGTCCAAGGTGAGCCCTTTTCTAAGCCTGACCTAGCCATCTGGTTGCCTCCCAGCCTCCCCCTAAAGCACATCCAAGCTCCACTGGGTGTTCCTGTTATCGTAGGAATTTGCATAAACTGCAAGAAGTTAGGATTCAGGACAGGGGCAACTTGATATATATGTTGAATAAACACCATGCTGTGCATATAGCTCTATTTTTCCTTTAGTGAGAGCTGCTAGTGGTGATGTTTCAGCATTATAAATATTAATGGTGATGAATAGGAGTGATAGAAATAAGGGCGCGTCAGATAGATTTCCAATAATGATGGATTTTTTTTTCCCAAACAAAGCACTCAAATGAAAGATCAACTTTCGAAGATCTATAATGAGCGATGCAACTTTAATGACTCATAATTTCTTTAGTTCAAGAAAACCCTTGTTCGATTTAAAGGCAAAAAAAATGCCTGTCAATGTTACCGTAGGGTATGTCATATGTTTTGGTTGCAAATCTTCATAGTGCTCTGTCTATATGCAATTTTAGGGCAGCTTGCATTGTATGGCCAGATAATTGAGACAGAGAAAGAAACTAGACATAAGGTTGATTCAGAGCCTTCTATGTTCCATCTCGTTTTTGTTCCTAAATGTGGGCATTACACATAGCTTTCGCAGCGTGAAACCACCCAAATTGCTGAAGTTAACTCACCTCTTCCTGGTCCTATGGCACATCCGTCTAAGCCTTTGTCCAAGTCCAGCGGCTCCGAGCACATTGGTGGGCGCATTCCCCGTTTCCCTGTAACAGGGAGTGTGCCCGCGCTGGCTATTCACAAATGCCTGGCGCGGCACGCACCCTTCTAGAGGGATAGCGGGGATGCGGCCGCGGCTCACATGTGCGCCGTTGGACCAGTAAACAACTTAAGTGTATGGGGCGACCTGGGGGGTTTCACACTGTAAAATAAAAGTTGGGGGGGGTGTTTAAAAGAAGGTGGCAGTTTCCCTGTGTTAAAGTGGAGCTGGCACCACTCCAATGCAACAATTTTCCTTCTCATAAGTGAAAATGGCAGGCAAAAAACGCAATCACAAAAGCTGCAACCAGGCAGAAATGCTGGATGCTGGAAACACTCGCCAAGGGTCGCACCGCTACATCGTCACAGGAATCCATTCCATTTGCCAACACACCACAAAAGCAAAACCCACCAAGAAAAAGAGCCCGTAGGTGGGGCCGGAAATTTCCCGTTTTACTGGCCTCTTTCGCAGGCTTAATTAGGGCTCTGAATCATGTAATAATTACGGAATATAGGCATCAACGCAAGAAAAAAATGCAAAGCATTTACACATTAGAGACGCTAACAAGCTAAAAGGCTTAGACGCAACCTGAAAACACTAATACGAAGCAAAAAAACACAAGAAAATCATGTAAATATTACACATAAACATGCTTTGTTATGTGTAAGTGCAAGCAAACGAGCCTGTGAATCGACCTTATAGTTTCGGGTATTGGGTAGTTAATAAAAACTCCCCAGACATGGCTTTCTCGCGACCCCCCCCCCCCCCCCCCAATTTTTTTATGTACAACTTTTGACTTTTCAACTCCTTTGGGCAGTGCCATCTTGCTGTCCCATCATGCTCTGTGCCACCCCTCAGATCTCACGCATAGGCAGTGTCACTGCATAGGCTGCAATGATCTGAGGGATGGCGCAGGTCATTCGAAGCGAGGACAGCTAGAGGAAAGGACAGCTAAGCCTGCAGCCTTCACTCAGCAACGGCAAAGGGGGGGGAGGAAAGATGCCAGAAATGCTGCCGGATGGCGGCATTTTAGATAACACCTAAATCCAAAAGGCAGTGAGGGAGAGATGTTTAGAAAGGAACATCAGAAAAGGTCTGATGTTCCTCTTTAATAAGCCTGAAAAAAAGATAGATGTCCGTCTAGTTCAACCAAGGGTCGGGGTTAAGGAAAGTTCTATTTTATTACTTACAGTTAAAAGCTAATAGCAACTACTGTTAATGTTATTTTCTTCTAAAAAAAAGTATCTAACCCTTTTTTTAAGCCATCTGTGGATGATACTGTAACAAGCATCTGTGGGAGGCTATTCCCCAGATTTATAGTTCTTATGGAATGTGAATTGTCGCCTTTGCAAATTGAATATTTTTTCTCCAAACGGAAGGAGTGCCCCCTTGTCTTTAGAGAAGATTTTCCTCTAATCTTTCTTCAAAACGAAGATCCTTTATTCTCCTTATCAGTTTAGTGGCTCTTCTCTGCTCCCTTTCCATAATCAGGGTGTCCTTTATGCAATCTGTAAGATTCCAGGGCTGCTGGAATCCCTCCCCCTGGGGCATCCAGAATCGGGGGCTACTACATGTTAAAGGGCCTATTTATTTTAATGGACTGTGTTCTTTTGCTGTTTGTGACACTTTGGTGGATTTTTTACTCCAAGGCGTATGGCCAGGTGTAAAAGCGACTAAAACCCACTGGACTTGTGAAATACATTTGGCCAAAGTCCCTGCTGATACTCTGTTCTTAGGTTGTTCTTAGGTTGTAGAACTAGAAATGAGTTGTCAGGTTCGTCCACAGCTTCTGAGCATGCCTCTGTTAAGTACTGCTTCCGGCTGGCTCCTTTTCTCGAACTTTCCCCTGCAATATGCTGCTCCACCAGCAGATTGCTCTGTCCTGCAGAGTTAATCAGCCAGCACCTGTGACTTATTGGCCTATATAAGCTGATCCACACATTCAAGCAGTGGATCAGCATTGAATTGCATCGCCATCTTGATCTCTGATCCCAGATCTCTGAACCCAGATTTCTGTATCCAGGACTCTAGCCACAGCCTCATCCATTGTGTTTCCTTCCCTCTCTAAGCCTTGTATCCATCCTTGGACTTTGGACTTTCCTTGGACTTCTATGCATGTATGTTTTTGACTTCACGTATATATATCACGTATATATATATATATATATATATATATATATATATATATATGTACAGCAATCTGAGTGTGTTTCATGTTTCCCGGTTTATCTACGTATCTGCACAGCCGTGATCACCTGTATTCCTGTTTAGTCATTGTAGTATATTTAGGTTTCCAAGTATATATATGTGTATAGCAGCCTGGTTGGTGTGTACTCACTGTTTGTTACTATTAAACACGGTTTGCCGCATATCCGCCTCTGTCTCTCAGTCTCAATTTCTGGTCACTTACTACAATCGGGATTTCTCAGATGAGAAATCACTGCCATGAGTATTTTTGCTTTTCAAATTGTCCTGGAACACTGATTTCTTTGGTGTCCCTCTCTGTGAGATGGACAAGGATCAGTCATTGCATAGATGTGGCAATGACATCATTGTCACACACAGCAGTGGCAAAGAATGAAGAAGGCGGAGCTTTACAGCTAAAACAGATGCAATTATCTGGGATGTGAGTAACTAGTTAAAAATGTGTTTTTTTCTGCTTTAACACCACAAAAAATGTCTATGTTAAACAAATCATTGTATTAAGTCTTGGTTTTTTTTTTGTGTTTTTGCTGAATACATCTTCACATTTCCCGAGTTAGAGAATGTTAACATGACCTTTACACATATGGCTAGAACTAGTTTCTACAAATTAGTTGGCTTGTTCAAATTGTTTACTGAAGTGTTCTTTGACCTCGTGCAGAAGAAGCTTCTTAAGGCTATGGTTTGTTACAACTGCTGTAACTCTACATCTTTGAACTTTCAAAAGCCACCTGGGTTTTAATGTGTCAATTGCCGTGTTCTTATTTTCTGAAGTCTTTTCCTCTTGAGAATACATTCAATGAGCAAACCTCAAGCGTCTTCTATTTCAGACTTGTAAGTGGTGATTTGGGAATACATTTTGGGAGAGCATCGGGTTCTCCTTTCAGTCTGATAAAGTTTAGTTGTCTTCAGAAGTTAACAATCTCTTACTCTCCCTCCCATGTCCACCACGAAGATTCACACTGACGTATTTGAACAAGTAAACTTTCAAAAAATTATATATATATATATATATATAACATACCTGCCTATTATACCCACCCTGGATTTGGAAGAGAAAAATTAGAAAAAAATATTCTAAACCAAATGGTGTGCTAAAATACCACCTACCAATCACCCCATTATAGACAGTGTCTAGAATTACCCCCGGTTACACCACTACAGACCCCACATTACAGGCAGTGAGCAGCATTCCACATTAAAGGCAGTGAGGGCCATCCCACATTACAGGCAGTGAGCGGTATCCCACATTACAGGCAGTAAGCAGTATTCCACATTACAGGCAGTGAGGGGCATCCCACATTACAGGCACTGAAGGGCATCCCACATCACTGGCAGTGAAGGGCATCCCAAATACAGAGAGTGTGCAGGCTTTCCCAATACAGGCAGTGTGCAGGCATCCCCAATACAGACAGTGTGTGGGCATCCCCAATACAGTGTGCAGGCATCCCCAATACAGATAGTGTGTGGGCATCCCCAATACAGATAGTGTGTGGGCATCCCCAATACAGACAGTGTGAAGCATAAAAAAAAAAAAAACCTACTGTGTACTCCCCGGCGTTCTTGCCACTCCCCACCGCAGGTTTAGAGCGGGCCAATTCCCTCCTGGGAGGGCGTGGCCCTGTGACTCCTGCCAGCGTTCAATGGCACTGGCATGAGTCACAGGCCATGCCCACCCCGGGCCGGAACAAACCTGCTGTGAACTTGCGGTTGACTGCCGCTTGCCACCGCCGCTCCCCACCGCCTTTGTGAGAATGTAAGAGATGGTGGGGTGCGGCTGGGTGGAGCGAAGCGGAAGTCAGCCACAAGTCACAAGTTCACAGCGAGCCAATTCTGGCCCGGGGTGGGCTGTGTGTCACGCTAAAAGGAGTCACAGGCCACACCCACCCAGGCCAGAATCAGCTCGCTGTGAACTCGAGACTGACTGCCGCTCCCCGCCGCCGCTCCCCAGCTGCGGCTACGGAAGCGGCAGTCAGCCGCAAGTTCACTGCGAGCCAGTTCCAGCTTCTGGGTGGGCATGGTCTGTGACTCCTGTCAAGCCTTACCCAGGGGCTGGAACCAGATGAAGGAGGAGGCAGGCAGCGGCGACTACTGAGGCTGCGGGGGATCGATGGAATGTAATTTTTTTTTTTTACATTCGCCCATTATTTTTTTGGGGGAAATAAGTGTGTCTTATATGGCGAAAAATACGGTATATATATATATATATATATATATTATATATATATATGTATGATATTATATACTGTCCTTGAGTATGAGGTCTTAAATCCTTTTGGGTTGAACTGTAATTCGGTCATCTTTAAGCTGTTGTTTACAGTATTTTCAAATATTTTACTTGTCTGAACTCGTCTGAAGGTTACGTAGGTTTCGTGGATTTTAAAATGGCTCTTGTTATAGAATTGCTGCTTCTTAAAAAAAAAAAATCAATGACAGCAGACAGAGCATAGAAAATGAAGCGCTGCTCAACAAAAGATATTGATCATAAAAAAGGTTACAGGCGAGATATATAAGAAAATCATTTCAACGTGCACTTGTTACCTTATTCTTGACAGTTTCATAACGCGGAGGCTTCCTTTTAGAAAGAGCGACAGAAAGATTTATTTTAAAGTATGCTTTGGTTGCCAGCTTATGTTATTCGACAAAAAATGAAAAAAAACTGAATTTGCTAATGTAAAGAATTTGGCAGCAACCATATTTGTAGGAGAGAACATGGCACCCGGGGTCTAAAAGGTTGCCTGTGAGCAAGGTGTACGAAAGAACAAAGAAACAGTGTTGAATGAAATCACAAAGCTATTGATGGTTAAAGGTCTGTGCCTGGAAATGATAAAAGCTCCATTGTAAAACCCAATAAAAAGTTGTTCCAGTGAAGATCTTCTCATTTTACAACCACATGTAAAATCACCAGGTTGCTGACCTCTGCTATGTCCTGGTCATGTCCGAGTTGCTATTCATATTGAGTAACTCTGCTATACCCCATGTCCAAATTGCATATACCCTAAACACATCTAGGTTGTCGTCCATGTTGCCAACCCATGCTATACCTTGATTACGTCCAAATCATAGTTCACATTGCTTTCCACTGCTAAGCGTACTGACCAGGTCCAAGTTGCCTCATGCCCACAGCCAAATACAGCCTGCCTTTGACCACCATTGCTGACCCAAAGTTACACATCCAATTTGCTGTCCACATTCCTGATCTCTGCTACGTCCTGACCACATCCAATTTCCACATTGCTTACCCCTGCTATGCCATGACCACATCTGGGTTGTCATCCATGTTGCCAACCCCTGATACATCTTGATTACATCCAAATTGTAGTTCATATTGCTTACCACTGCTAAGTGTCCTGACCAGGTTCAAGTTGCCTCATGCCCACAACCAAGCGCAGCCCGCCTTTGGCCACCACTGCTGACCCAAGGTTACACATCCAATTTGCTGTCCACATTGCTGATCTCTGTTACGTCCTGACCACATCCAATTGGCTGTCCACATTGCTGATCTCTGCTATGTCCTGGCCACATCAAATTTGCAGTCCACATATTGCCAACCCATGCTACACCTTGATTACATCCGATTGTAGTTCATATTGCTTACCACTGCTAGGCATCCTGACCAGGTCCAAGTTGCCTCATGCCCACAACCAAGTGCAGTCTGTCTTTGACCACCACGGCTGACCCAAGGTTACACATTCAATTTGCTGTCCACATTGCTGATCCCTGCTATGCCCTGACCATGGCCAGATTTGCTGTCCATATTGATTACCTCTGCTATGCCCCAACCATGTCTGAGTTGCTGCTCATATCTGCTATGCCCTGAACACATCCAATTTTCTGTCCACATTGCTGATCTCTGCTACGTCCTGACCACATTCAATTTGCTGTCCATATTGCTTTCCCTGGGTATGCCCTGGCCACATCTGGGTTCTCATCCATGTTGCCAACCCCTGCTACATCTTGATTACATCCAAATTGTAGTTCACATTGCTTACCACTGCTAAGCACGCCAACCAGGTCCAATTTGGCTTATGGCCATAATCAATTGCAGCCTGCCTTTGACCACCACTGCTGACCCAAGGTTACACATCCAATTTGCTGTCCACATTGCTGATCTCTGCTACGTCCTGACCATATCCAATTGGCTGTCCACATTGCTGATCTCTGTTATGTCCTGACCACATCCAATTTGCTGTCCACACTGCTGATCTCTGCTATGTCCTGACCACATTTACTTTGTTGTCCATATTGTTTTCCCCTGCTATACCCTGACTGCATTTGGGTTCTCATCCATGTTGCCAACTCCTGCTACATCTTGATTACGTCCAAATTGTATTTCCTATTGCTTACCACTGCTAAGCGCCATGACCTGGTCCAAGTTGCCTCATGCCCACAACCAAGTGCAGCCTGCCTTTGACCACCACTGCTGACCAAAGGTTACACATACAATTTGCTGTCCACATTGCTGATCTCTGCTACGTCCTAACCACATACAATTTGCTGTCCACATTGCTTACCCCTGCTATGCCTGGACAACATCTAGGTTGTCATCCATGTTGCCAACCCCTGCAAGCACCTTGATTACGTCCAAATTGTAGTTCACATTGCTTACCACTGCTAAGCATCCTGACCAGGTCCAAGATCCTCATGCCCACAACCAAGTGTTGCCTGCCTTTGACCACCACGGCTAAACCAAGGTTACACATTTAATTTGCAGTCCACATTGCTGATCTCTGCTACATCCTGACCACATCTACTTTGCAGTCCACATTACTTACCCCTGTGATGTCCTGAACACATCTAGGTTGTCGTCCATGTTACCAACCCATGCTACACATTGATTACGTCCAAATTATAGTGCACATTGCTTACCACTGCTAAGCGCCCTGACCTGGTACAAGTTGCTCCATGCCCACAACTAAGTGTAGCCTGCCTTTGACCACCACTGCTGACCCATGGTTACATTGCTGCTCTATTTCTGAGCCATGTTTAGATGTCCATAAACCTCCAACAAAACACCTGAACCATTCAGTGTTGCCTGCTTTGGTGTTTGTTTAACACAGACTATACCTTACACCTTTACTATGTTACAAATTATGAAACGTAACCAAAAATTAAGCGATAGAAATTCTCTTAGCAGAGAAAACTTCTGTCTGAGGAAGACAAGACTTAACCTGGGTTAAGGTCCTTTCCCCGAGGGGGTGCCCCGCTGTGTGAAACCGGTCCCATGTCACGTCTAAGAGCAGGAGCTCTGACGGCCTCATCCTCCGCTTCCCTCTAACAGGGAGCTAGAGGGAAGTGGAGGACCGTCAGAGACGCGGCGCGTCTAAGAGCCACGGCTCTGGCGGTCACATCCCCTTAGACGCGTTGTGGGACCATTAAGAGGTGAGTTGGCTGCGGCGATCTGTAGGGGTTTCACACAGCGGGACACCCCCTATCAGGGTGCCCCCGGGGAAAGGACCAAAACACAGCTTCCTTATAAGACAGTTGCAAACTTACAGGCATATTACACTACTTTGTATACAACATTATATACATAAATGGGATTCACTTTTGAAGTATAATTTACAGTGTAGCTAATGATGATTAGCTACAATTATCCTAGAAAGCTGAACCAGATATGTTCACATATAAGTGTTAATATGCGTATAATACTACCTAATACTACTTTACTTTACAATATATACTATGTAAGAATTTTAGAGGTAATTTTAACACAAAAAAACTATTTGCTGACAAATATATTAAAAACAAATAATCAAATAACAATACTTACAGACATGTAAACAACATAATGCATTGCTATACAAACTACATACATATTTATTCACTTTACCATGGGATTATTTTCCTCGGGTAAATTAGACCTACCAGTGATGTTACTGTAGGCGTTAAAAACAAAGATGTTAGTGAAGGCTCCTGCTGCTGCTACTGTGAGAAAAGACTCACACTAGAGTCACTAGAAGTCCTCACACTAGGTCACAGCTGCGTGCAGGAAATAAATGTAGGAAGGTCAAGTTATTTCAAGTTATTTATTTAATAAATCTTAGTTGTAACTTCATATAGAGAGTCTGCAGCACTGTTAATAAATAACACTCATTCTGTCAGTTTTAAAACTCACACTGCTGCCTCTCTCCCTCCTGCTTTGCAATTTAACAAGCAGCATAACTTGTGGCCCTACACTGTAAAAAACTAGCCTGCTCTCTGGTGTGAGTTACACTGTAATCGGCTGTACATCGATACAAGAACATTGCCCTGCTGTGGTACATTGTATAGTAAGCACACATTATTACTACTTAATTATCTTACAGCTGACTCAGAGCCTTCTGTAATGTGTGAATCTTCTCTCTATCATGCTGGTCTGATGCAGAGATCACACTGAATGTTGTTTCTGTTAATACGAGATGCAGATTTTATAATTCCACCACCGACGCAGGGTTACACCAAAGCAATCGGCAGTAATATCACAATGGCTCATGCCGATTAATCTAATACTGATCCAATAATATGTAATTCTCCTCTTCCACCATCAGATGGCACATGGATCAATGTTCAGTATGCCACCCAGCTCAATCAAAGAAGCCAAACGTGGAGCCATATGGCCTTAAATAAAACACAAAGCCTGATCTCACCCAAACCCTGATCCCATCAATTACATTCATGCCTTGCGCCACCACCCTGACTCCAGGTCTTCTAGCAAACAGATATTCAGAGCAGCCCTGGAGTCTATAAGACATCAGGGCTACCCAATTCTCTCCCCCTGGGTCATCCAGATTTTGGGTGCCTCACTGTGTAAAAAACCCTAGGTCACCCAGTAAATTCACTTTCACCCGGGTCCAACAGCACATGGCTGCCGCTGCTATACCTTTGCCAGGGTGCATGCCTGCACCAGGCATATGTCAGTGGCTGGCGTGGGCATGCATCCTGTTAGAGGGTAGGGATACGTCCTCCGGGGTGCACATCGCTTCTCGGCTAGACTAAGCCCTCAGCCGAGTCTTAGCCGATTTGATGGGTGCGGAGCTGAGCGCGCTGACTGGAGGAGAGTCTGCACATGTGCCATAGGACCAGGGGCATATGAGTTACCTGGCTGACCTGGGGGTTTCACACAGCAGGGTATCCCAAATCAGGGTTCCCCAGGGGCAAGACCAGAACCCGGGATAGTCAAAATCCGTTTTGATCCACTTTGAAGGTGGTGGGTTTCACAGGCTCTCCTTTCTCCTCATGCTTTAGGCCTCAAAAGTCTACTCAAGGAATATGGTAGCCTTGATCCACCAGAGACAAAGCATCCTTAGTCTTTGACTGAGCCAAAGCATATCCCGGGCTGGCTAAGCCAAAGACCCCTCAGCTTTACATGAACTGGTCTAAGGTTTAATTGTATTTGTTTTCGTTTAATCTTGTTTTGACCACCCCCCACCCATATCACCCAATGTAAGAAAATATCAGTTGATGAAAGTCAATTGTCCTCCTGCACTTCTCGCCTACTTTAGCAATACATGAAAAGCAAAGCAAATGGTCCGCACTCCTCTTCTCATAAAACGTCACTTTTAATTATGCGTTTAAAATCATCTCCATAGTGTATCAAAAGCCAATGAAATCAGTAGTAATCCAAGTCCTGGAAAGTCATACACACAGTATAGGCGACTTACGCGTTTCGGACTCCTATCTCCAGTCCTTAATCATAGTGACTTTAGCAATACCGCTGACTCAGGTAGGAAGGTGTGAGAGGGGGTCCATACAGTCAGTGCAAGAAAGCATCTGAATGATCAGCTTTTAATTATTCTGCACAGTAGCAGGGACAGGATGTACAAGAAGAGTGTTTTACTGTTTGTTTGTACACCCCAATAACGTGTTAACATGCTTTAATGATTATAAAAACTGTTTTTTAATTAAATATTATACTAGTTAATGCAGTGGCGGCCCATGGAATCTCAGGCTGCCTGCAAACAGGAAGTACCTTCTGACTGCACTGTGGGATTACTGTCCTTTTTCTGACCCCGGCTCTGCTCTTTGTGTGCTAAGCACAGCTATAACCCGCCCCCTGCACTTTTCCCCAGCTCTACTCTCCTCAGTTTGTGATGCTTCTGAGGCAAGATGGCAGCGCATGTTATCACGAGTTGCAGCCAGTAGGGGAAAGAATAATAAGTGACTACAAACATAAGATATATTCATTTTAGATGCTGGGGAATAGTTTTTTGAAGGTTTGGACTTTTCATTACATTATGCTGAAGGTCCGGTTTAAGGGGAAAGCTCTAACCTTATATAAAGAACGTGAGATTCTTTTTCCTGCAATGCTTTCTTCCAAAATACATAACTTTGCAAAGGATCAAACCCCAGATTGTGTTATTTGGGGGC